>JAZGTJ010000934.1:0-71209 GCA_036877575.1 Botia almorhae
TGGCAATTTGGCGGGTATTTATATCAAAGATAAAGCTTATGTTCAGTATCAATAGCCATGAAAACAAAACTGCTATGACCACTTTTATTTGTACACGGCTAAAATCTTTGACAGATTCATGCTCCACTTCACAACCTGAATTTGTCTTTTTAAAGTGCATGCAATAATACCAGTAACTGTGACAGAACTGATTCAATGTCATAAATCCACATCCTGGTAAAACTAATGCCAATTATTTTATGATACTGAACAATTAATACATTTTTGCTCATTTTTTTCATTTTCTAATATAAAAGAAATAATGCGTGGGTTCCACAATATGAAATTAATTAAATACTCTTAATGTGTTTACCATATTTTAAAATCAGACACTGCTTTGAAATCTGCTTCTGCGCAAAGTTGTCATCAACGCTTGTCACATTCTCTGTGATACATACAAAACAGCTAATAGCCACGGTGAAGACGCGGGACACATTCTACAGTCGTAATGTCCTTTGATGACACCAAAGGCATTTTGTACTCCATATCCACCTCACATGATGGGGTCATACTTAAGATACCAAAGTGCTTACTTATACTAAAATATCCTGAATTACTAATTTAATACCAAAAGTGGGACAATGGCATGGAGAAAAGTTCAGTCTAGATATTTCTTCTGGTTCATAAACTTAGTGATGCACCGTTAAATCACTTTGTGTCTGTGGCTGTTTAGATTCTCCTCTAAGTGAAGTTCTCACAGCCGATATGAGTTTATAAGATATTGATCCAGCATGGTCACTGTTTGGGTGATCTTGGTAAATCCAACAATCAGGGACAGTGCAGGCACAGTGTGTCCAAAGACATCGGTGTTGAACAGTCCCTTTAACTGCTGTTGGATCATCTGTCCTCTTCCTTGGGAAAGTCAAATGAGGCCAAGCTTCCGAACCCGAGCCGAGAGGTTTCCAGATCAAACATCTCTAGTTCCCGCTCTTGGCGCTCAAATAAATGCTTGATTTTTTCAGTCCGTTCCTTGTGAAGTGAGGCCAGCTCTTCTTCAATCTGTATAGAAATATGAGACATACATAGGCTTGTTCCTACACACAGAAGTGTGGATGATTCGTTCACATGATTCAAGTTCCCCAGAATTTACACTGAGGATAAAGGACACCAAGCTTGCAGAACCAGTACATGGGTTAATCTATCCTATGAACTGAATAGGTTAATCTTAAAAACAGCCCACCTTCTGTTCCAAGTGAGCCCGACGCAAGGAGGCTTTCTGTTCCAACTTCTGCACCTCATGCTCGTTTTGGGCCTCCATCTGTGCCTTAGTTTTGTTCTGGTAGGCATCCAGGAGCTCCATCTCCTGATGTAGCTGCTCCCTCAAAGCCTGGCATTCGGCCTCTTGCTCTTCATCTAAACGTAACTGTGAGAGTCACATGCTGCAATTATTATCCAGAACACTCTGGACAGTAGATAATGTTGAGTCGCTAGTAAAAAAAAATCCAGCTAATATATACAGTAAGAAGCAATTTAGGATTTGGAATTGGAAAAGCAATAATGCCAAAGGTCATTTGGAAATGGCTGATATGACCGATCTAGGGGCAGTCTAATAAATAAACAATTAAAAAAAAACTTTGTTACTGCAACTGATTTATTCCATAAATTACTCATAAATTACAAAGTTGGATTTCAAACTCCATTTCAAAATTCCATTTCAAACTCCAATATTAGCAATTCCAGGCTGTGCCACTAGAGGGACTCTTTCTAGCATTAATAGGCAGCAGCTTCATTTTTAGGATGTTCTTCACAGGTAAGGGAAATATGAAAAATATTTCGAGACTGTGGTGTACGAATGAACTGTAAGAAGAATAATCAAACACAATCCCAGATCAACACAATGGCACATTCACAGCACACCACCTCTATTTGAGCACAAATTTTGTGACTTGACCACTGAAGGAGCCATTTTCTCTCCGGTTCATACCGACTGGGAGGCCATCATCTCATTGATGTTTTGCTCGTATTGTTCTGCCAGCTGTGCAAGCTTGCGGGTCTGCTCCTCCTTCAGAGACTTCAACAGGGCTTTGTGGTCACTCTTTGGGGAGACCTCCAGCTGATGGTTCCTCAAAGCTTTGTACTGCTTGTTTTGCACCTTACAGGTATCTTGGAATTGCTTTTTGATCTGCATCTCCAATGACTACAATATAAAGGGGATACATGTATCATAATTTACAATGCAAGGGTTAAATACTGTATTTTTTTCCTGTTTTGATATCTAAAAATATAACTACTTGCCTTTCCCTTTTAATTAACAAACAGGCTAACAAAGAGCTCCACTGACAAAACCCATAATGGCCCAAATGGCACTTAAAAACCTTTTTTGGACAGCAATGACACTTTAATGTCCTATCCTAGCTAATAACAGAACAACTGCGGTAAATATACAGTTCAAATTCATCTTAGTAAAGCTTGTTTCAAGGCTGTTATTGCATAGCACGGCACAATAACAATACAAACCATTCTGTGGGAGATTCCACTGGTATAATTTATTGTCTTACCAGCTACTTCTCTGATACGTGGTTGTACCCCTAAAGTTTTCATGCTGTGTACCTTAAGGTCCCTGGGCTGTTGTCGGCGTTCCAGGGCATGCTTCCTGTGTAGCTCCCTCTGGCGTCGGTTGTTGTACTCCTCCTGGTTTTCCAGCTCTGTTTGATGTTGGTGGCGCATAAGCTCAAAGCGTAGCCTTTGTAAGGTTTGCAGTTGCCGGCGTTCCAGCTCCTGGGTGGACTCATCCTGCCTGATCATCAAGGCATGTTCCATCTCTTTTTGTGTCTTCTTCTTGTTAAGCTCCTTTAACACAAATCGCAAGTTATGTATGAATAATGATTCAATAGCTTTTGTGACATCACAGCAATTTAATTGTACTAGTGATTTTAAATTTATAACACACATAAATAGACACACTTCAAAGATGTCATAGTACCACAACAGCATAATGTTTTGAATTACACGGATATGTCTGCTGTAATTCACACACTGTATATACTTTAGTTCAAGTTTTCACGTTTTGTTTGTTTTTCCAAAATAACCTGATAATCGCTGCAAAACTTGAACAAAACCCCACAATTCTTAAGAACAAAATAATGTGCTTGAGAAACTCTTTGTGATGACTCATGTTATTTCTTGCCTCCCGTATTTGCTCTTGTTCAAATTCGTGCTTCTTAATGAGGCTTCTTCTTTTTAAAGCACGACAGCTCCTTTCGTAAACCAGTCTTTGCTGGTTCAACAGCTGGGCCTCCTCCTCTGCCTGGGAGCGCTGCATTGTTTCCTTATGCCGTGACAAGCGCTCCTGTTTCTCCTCTTTTGGTGTATCAGAGTCTTCGTTCATTTCCTGTTGTATGAAGAAAGTTTATATGAATGTAGAGAACTCTTGTCTCAAATCAACAAACACAGGAAACCTGAAGGTCAGGGCAGACCATTACAAGTAATTGTTTATATCACACATTCACAATGGGATGACAGTATGATATAAATCACATGTAGTACTTTAGCATTACAAGTAAAGCTTATATCCAAAGCAGTACATTAATTACAGGAACAATTTTCATTACAGAAAAACATGTAGTCAAGTGCCTTGTTTAATGGTGATGGAACAATGAAACAATGGTGATAGGTCATAACTTGCTCCTTGCATGGATTAAACCAGCAACCTAGTGTCAAAAGTGGCACAGGTGCCCACCTATTACAGGTAAAATAAAAGAATTACCTTATATAAGTCCTATTCAGGGCCATTATAACAGGGGAGCAACTGTAAATATTATCCCGGGCCTGTAGTGGGCTAGTAAAATCCTCTATGGCATTGTCATTGAGCCCTGGAGAAGCAGCCCATACATAGAAATGTAACTGCCGTGGTCCTACCTCTTTCATCCTTTCTCTGTATAGTCTGTACTGCTTTTTCTGTGTGTCCAAGAAGGTGGTCAGTTCCTTCTTTTGCTGGACCAAGATCTGTTGCTGGATTCTCTTCTCTTCTGCTGCTGTGGCTTTTATCTATGAAATAAAGATAAAATATAATCTAAGTTGTTACCATATAACAGGGTCCCAGGGAGGATGAATACGTTCACTGTGCTGAACATAAGTAAACCTTCACTAACAATATACTATATAGCCAGGTGTGTGGAAAACCCCATTAAATTAAATCAAACCCCGATTAAATATAAATGGTTTACTGAGTGTGAAGAACAAAGCCCACATCTGAACCCTATTGATTCAGGCATTTAACATCACTGCCTGACCTCCCTGATGCTCTTGTACCAACATCTAGTGGGAAGTTCTGGGAATGTCATTTTAACATTAAGATTCGCAGGTTCGCAGGTAACACAGGAATAGGCAAACCTGTAATACAAGAAGGGTGTACACAAATATAAAAATGTCTTATTCTTATTTGCGGGTATATGTAACATAATTTATAGTAGTATTTTGAGGTTACAAAATGTTTCAGTCAGTTTTTAAATATTTCTCTGAACAGCTTAAGTTCAAGTTGTGTGTGGCCATATATCCAATTTCTGTATGGGTTTATTTAAAAGGAGAATTGCCATTTATATATGTAAACCTTACACAGACACATCTGTGACATCTTTTTGTACATTTGGGATCCAACTCCCTCCTGATGCTCTGCTGTGTAAAGTAGGACCACATACCTCCTTGTCCAATTGTACAGCTTGCTTCTTGGCCAGTCGTTCTAGTTCTATGTAGGTGTTATTAGCCTGGGTCTCTACTTCCTTCTGTAGCCGGAGCTTGTGCTCATCCATCTCGGCCTTTAGCCTGTTCTCCAGGGCGATCAGCTGCTTCTGGTGCTGCCGCCGCATGCGCTTGTACCCTGACATCTGCTCGCGCTACACAACTTCCTGCTCATGCTCCTGGATCTGCTCACTGACCTGCACACAGTGTGGTGGGGGTCAAAGGTCACGTAGGCCAATTAAGGACTAAACAAACCACATAAAACTATTGTTTTTACCTCTAACCCACCTGCAGAATCTAGAACTGTCTTTAATATTATGATTTATTATGATTTCAGAATACTTAAAATTAGATGTATGTACTGTAAATGTATTGGTAATGTATTTTTAGTCTAGTTTAGTAGTGATTAAGGTCTATTTACTAAAACGACAATATAACTGATAATGTATGTGCATACAGTACTGCATCTTGTTAAATTCTATTTTTTTAATGTTAATTAAATAGTCTTGTTCAACAGAAGCATGAATGAATGTTATATGATGAAATGAAACACCCCCATGTATAAAAACAGTAAGACAATAGGAACTGGCCTTTAACACTGAGCCACAGACAATACTAGTAGTTTTCAGGGACTGGGTCAATGGGTTGTAGGTCATGATGCAGACAGCAAAAATGCAAAGTGCAAATAATAAGATGCAAATAAGATAGAAAGATAGTAAAATAAATAGTTCACCCAAAAATGCAAAATATTCAAACTTCTTTTGTGTTCCTCAGAAACGACATGGGATGAGTAAATAATGGAAACATTTTTCATTTTTAGGTGAACTGTCCCTTTAAATAAGATAATACATTATATTTTGTTGCTGATGTCAAAAGCTGTAGACATACATTTTTGGTGCAGATCCATCTGTTATGCATGTTTATTAAATACTAATACAATGTTATATATACTTATATACTAATACTAATGTTAATACTAATACAATATTCTTGTTCCATTTGTTAGGCGTCTGCGTTTGTATGTAGAAAATTGTCAATTTTTCTTCTCACCCATGTAAATAAGTCTGAATATTGTTGGGCCTATGTAATTAATGCTAATAGTAATACATTTCAAGGTACATACAAGGTTGCCTTTGGGAACACTTTTGATTGCTTTTGTATGAAAAGCCTGAATTAAGTTATATTTTTGTAAATTCGTTTGTTTTGGAGGAAAGGGTGGATAAGTTAATATTAGGAAAAGCTTATAGATTGTAAATGTAATAAATTCCCCCAAACCGCCCAAAAAAGCCTGGGTCCTGAAGCCCAACTTCTGCTATAAAATACATGTTACACATACACTGTGTAACATACACTTTGGGCAGTACATAATTAAACACAAGAACCCAAATACACATGCACAAACAGCTAAACCTCGAAAAAATGTATGTAGGGTAATATTTAACAATTATGTCAGAGTATATGACCTGTGTGATAAAAAGGAAGAACCGATATTTTTTGTCAGGGGAATTTGCTTTTTCTTCTTCTGTTAGTATTAGCATTTATTTTATTTTTTATTTATTTTACAGTATCTATCTATCTATCTATCTATCTATCTATCTATCTATCTATCTGTCTCTATTTATATATATTGTGACAACTAGCTCCAGCATATATGTGTGAGAGGGAGACAGAAAGAGAGAGACCGTACATCACGTACAGTTTTAGAAAAGATCTCTCAAGCACAATACTTTTACTACAATATCAATTAAGCGATAGCTTCGCAATGGTCACAGTAGTAGAAAATAAGCCTGCTCTCCGGAGACAGAAAGACATGGGGGATATGAAAAAGCGCTTATTAACAGGATGTGGTTGCCATGGCTACTGATGTGAGGTTGAGTGGATGACCATGGCAGGCCTGCATTTCTTATGCATAAACGGAGCGAAAAAGACGAGACATAGGCTGCCTACCAAAGATGCTGGTGTGATGATGGCAAAGCGTTGGCGGATGCTGCTGCTGCTGCTGCTGCGATGATGACGAGCCCGGCTCTTGTGATAAGAAGAAGGCCGCAGCTCTGGCCTGATGTCCCTGTCTCCAGCCTCATCCCTCACGCAAGCATGCTTCTGCAGGGGGGGAGGAAAAGACGAAGCGAGTGGGGGTGGGCGCTAACCGAGCGCCCTGCTGCTGATGCTGAGGACGATGCCGCTGCTTCTCCCTGCTGCCCGCATACAGCCTGCTTCCAGTGCATCGTTCTCAACGTTCATCTGCTACTTGCGAAGGTTGCTCATATATCCCTGCGAAAACGGGCAGGGCATCAAAATGAATGACGCGAAGACGGTCGGTACGGCGCGATCGGGAGTCCGGAGTCTCTCTTTAGACTACTAGCGGCTGCGTTTCCTGAGAAGGAGGAGGATGAGGAGGAGAAGGAAGCAAACAGATCCGGTGGGATAGAGTGAGTTACGCAATGCCTACCACAGGCAATCGTGTGTGTGCGTGCGTGCGTACGGGCGCGCGCGCGTGCGTGACATTTGTGCCAACTTTAAAGATTCATTACATTACACCTGATTTAAAGACCCACCCATTATTTGTACTATTTGTGATACTTTATTATCAATTGCCACACATTGTCAAAATACCTCACTATATTTTAATGACGCTCAATCATCGTTTGCGTCTGTTTCTCTGTTAAAATGGCAGTTGTCCTCATTGTTTGCTCTTCTGCGTCTTCCACATGAATTTTGTCTGAGGTAAGCTAGTAAGACTTCTAAGGAGGTATTCATAATTATGAGGAAATACATATAAATGGACTGGGGGATTTCCTCACGCTCTCAAGTAAAGCATTTCCCGTGTGGTTTAGAGGTTAGGAGAAATTATCTTTTATCTTTGTGCTCAGGAAGCAGACTTATCAGACACTACGCGCACTAATGTTGCTGAATTATCACCGTTCCAAAAATATGACTAAAACTCCAATACCTGATAAACAGGTGTTGCCTGAACAGAACGAAAGTGCTTTCGTGAGCGTATCTCACCCTAGGATGGCACATCTCTAACTCATGAAAAAATATGATGAATAAAAGCAGAACGAGACCACAATTTACATTAAAGGGTAAATTCAAAGTCTCTGGTTTATTCGCCTTTCCTCTCCACTTGACCTTGTAGTGTGATGTTTTTTGATAAGAATTGCAGAAAGCACCAGTTACTGAACCACTGTTATATGTGTTTTGCTGAGAAGACACTGGTTTCCCCAATAACACTGACTTACCGCATCAGCATCAAACTTATGCTTGAACAGACATAAGCGTTGTATGTTTACAGATGTGGTTGTAAAATCAGCTGTGCCTTCAACTGGTAGACTGGTAGTAAGTTTGTGCATGTTTTAAACTTTTGACTCTGGGATTTCCATGTTAGGCCAGAGTCATGAGAGGACACTCATAGTTAACATCATACAAATGTTTTGGTCTGCTTAAGTCATTTTGCATATCTAGAAATAGGCAATTGCATTACACCTAAAATCAGTGAAAAACACAGTTCTTTATTATCTTCCTTCCTGGTCTGAGTATATTAGATGCCTGAAATTTCCCAATTTGTGCTTTTGCATCAAAAGTGAGAATTATGTGTTGTGAAACCACCTTCCTATTACAAGACAGCTTCCTGTTGAACCAACAGGCACTGAGTTTAGAGCATAAGCGGAGAAGAGCTATGCTGGATTGCGGTTCCCATTCAGTATGTTCTGAGCAAAATCCCTGAACAATATTATTGACTAAATGAAAACCAATGGACAGAATGCAGATCTTGTCAAAAAACAATGTGACATTAAAATGTGCTGTTACAGATGACAATAGCCAGTAATGTACAAGTACACTTATGTTTCCCATTCATTGCCAGTTACAAGAAATCGACTCCAAATGATGAAATATCTGCATATATATAAACATAGATCACATATCAGAGTTAATTGAGAAAAAACACACAATGACAATTGAGCAAATAAACTCAACCCACACAAAGATGTGTGTAAATGAGAATTGGGTGGCAACTAAAGAAGGAGGGAGCATTACACATAGCGCATGTGATATGAAGACGCAGAGAAAAAAATTCTGGGAAATCTTATTGCCTCAGAAAGCCGGCCACGTCATTTCCTTCAATGACAAATGTGTGGTTTTAGACTTTAAAAACTTTTTCAGAGTTGTGATCATGACCAGTTTGAAACTTTGTCTGTGAACGAAGAAATGAATGTTAGGAACATGATCTGGCTACCTCAGAGATCACAAGCAAAATTCAGTAAGTACAATAACCACACTGCACGCATAACCACATGCTTACAGTCATGAAAACAGAATATTGTGGTTGTTGCAATTCAGCCAGGGATTCATTTACAATACACTTAAAATAAATACACATTTGTAAAAGTGTAAAAGATTGGCTGGATAAGGCGCGTTTGTTTAGGGTTGGATCTATGCTCTGTGCAATGGGACTTCATCTGGACACCATGGTCCCAGTCAGAGCTATACAAACAGAGTGTAGCACTATTGATAGGATGCTATCTCATCCTATTTGAAACTATCTCCTGTGTTCTTATATAATTGATGCTTGTTTTAGGTCCTGACCTGATGTCAGCTTAGTCAGTCTGTGAAAAGTGACTTTAATGTCAGTGTTTATTTGTTTTTTCAGGAATAATCCTTTTTATCATCTTCCTTACTGCTGTTGAGTCAATGCAGCCAATGGCATGCAAGAACCAAAGCTGTAGCCATCATCTTCACAAAGGTCTGAAGCTCACAAAGTTAATGAACTCGAGCACTGCAGAACTTTTACAAATATATGTAAGTACTCTCTCAGTATACTTAACCATGCATGACATCTAGAGTCAATAATCCTATCTTGTATTCAGGATAGTTCAGCTGTGATTGGTAAATGAAGAGATGAGTTCAGCTGTGATTGGTAAATGAAGAGATAAGTTCAGCTGTGATTGGTAAATGAAGAGATAAGTTCAGCTGTGATTGGTAAATGAAGAGATGAGTTCAGCTGTGATTGGTAAATGAAGAGATGCTGTGACAAGATATTCCTAATATGGTCAACAGTTGCTTCAGTGGTTTCCACATCCAATGGGGTGATTCCTCCCATTGACAAAACCAGTGTGTTGGCTTTGTGTATGCGAGTCAGTGGAAATGTGGAAACTGTAAATTTAGATGTGACAAAATGTACATAAATAGAAATGAGTACAGTGCATGGTTTTCATCACATCATCTAATTTTAGATATTAGACCAAATTAATTGACCACCTGTTTCACACTGTGCCACACAAAAGTATCACATTAAAAGTAACAATTATTTTTGCCAATGAATATTGTATTTAACAAATCCCAGCAGTATTTAAATTGTGTCGCCTTGTTTAATCAAAGGCTTTTTTCAAAATATGACACTACTGGAATTTTAGTTTGAAGGGGTGAAGTCAAAGATTATTCTAATGTATTAGGATTTGAAACAAGAAGTTTGAAACCAACATACCAAACCACTGCTAGAAAACTGGTTTTGTTATGCCTTGTCTTGACCCATGTTTTCTCTCATCCAGAAAGCCAGTCAAGGAGATTCTACAGACCTGATTTGTGATATGCAAATGGACAACGTTCCAGTATCAACAATCTCAGGCCGGAGCACCTCGGAGCGCATCTTGAGCGTTTATACCCGTCTAAAGGAATTTCTTCCTCATCTAAAGACAGTGATGTCACAACAGAAAGACTTAGAACCTCCAACCAACCCTGTGGCTGAGAGACTCAACAGTACGATTGCACGTATTGGCCACATTGCTATAAGGGTGAACTGTCTCTTACAAATTCTGCAGCCAAATATACCTATTCCTGAGCCAGCTGATAGGCCAACAGGAATTCCCCATGCACAAAATACTTTCCAGCAGAAGGTCTACGGTTGCATTGTCCTGTCGCGGCTACAGGAGCTCCTTAGTAAGGCATTTTCTGAACTTAAGTCACTTAGGGGTAAAAAGTGCAGAAAAAGGACCAAAATACAGTCGCTGTACTAAAATGTTTAGTAACAACATTGCCAAAATTATGTTTATGTTTATACAATATCATGTTTATGTAATTTATTACTGTTATTTATTTTGTGCATATGTTATTGTGGAGGACGTGTACTGATTTATGTTGATATACAGTATTTATTCATTTAATTTATTTCTGTCTTAATTGTTTTTATCCTTATATGTACTAAAAGGTGGGATGGTACAAATAGATGAGCATAATCTTATCTGTCTGTCCTTGACTGCTGTAATGTAGGACTGTAAATACATGTTTAGTTATGAGGCATCACCTGTCATCAAACCTGCTTGCACATGGTATCTATTGCCATCCTAGAAAAAGGTTCAAATTTTCTTTAAACGGTTACTCAAGATTTCTTAACAAAACTCTATGAGGTTATGCATGTCAACACAAATTGTTTTGATAACACAGAAATCCACTGTGATGTAACAAGTTAGCCATATTGGCTTTTGTGGTCACTGCTAACGTATGGCAGGACCCGAATACCCTAGTAAAAATTGATTTACTGTCTGAGACACGGCCTTGCGTTGAGACCATTTTAGAAGACAGGAAGTGCAAGAGACTATATTATCAGCCCATAATGACGCATTCATTTCACCACATCAGAAAGGAAAAAACTGACTAGCCGTCTCCCCTGTCACATGGTATATGTACGTGTTTGTGTCTATGTGAGTGAATCTCAAGCGCTTCCATTGTTAGTTTGTGTCACTCTGCACAACTTGTGTACGCTCTTTTACTTTTAGAATTTCATCATGTGAAATATTTGTTGCGCTTCTGATTGTACGTGTATATTTTGATACTATTACCATGGAAACTATATGTACTGTACAAAGAAAACGATGAATTTTTTATATAAATGCAAAGTTGCAAACATGGACATTGAAAACTTGTTCTTCCTTTTCATGAAGTAAACTGCTGACACATTAAGTCGATTAACTACAAAATCAAAGCACTGACAGTAATACTGTCAATACACCATAATCATGGTGATGTAACGCACCACAATGTAAAACAATGTAACAACATTAGAGATACACAGTCAGAATAATAAATATGTTGAATGTTTTACTCTGATTTATGCTGTGAGTGCCATTTCATGCACTTTGTTCTAGTCACACGCTTTGTGAAAATGGAAGTAGAAAGATTCATTGTAGGTCAAGTAATGAGTTCCGCATGGCAACCTTTTATAAGGAAAAACAGCGGCATGAAAATAGCATCATTGTTCGCAATTTGTACACCATGATAGTATTTTAAATTATAAAACAAAATTAGTTTAGAAAAAGAAAGCAATATGTCTGGAAAGTTTTGATTTTTAAAAAAAATTTGAATTGAAACGCTACGTAGTTTAACCTCCTGTATTCTATTTGGACACCTTTTTTGTTCAGCTTTTCAAGTAACACTGTGCTTTGAGTGATCATTATCTTAAATAGTGAATCATTGCAGGCCTTTTTGTTGCTAAATGCTGCAGGTTTCCTATACATGATTTTGAATCATCAACAGCTTGAGTATCCCTGCTAAAATAAATATCCCAACAAGATTGTTTGCTCTTAGAATAGTGTTCTTTATTGCTTAGCTTGACATGGCCTCTATATAAGAGTGTCCACCAACCAACCTTCACAAGTCTTGGCTTTTTCTTACAAACCATTTTTAAAAATGTGGGTTTTTCACCTCTATGATAGCAAAACATTTTTGGCAAACATCCCCAATTATGTTTGAAAGGTATTGATATAAATTCTGTAGAAACACAGATGGGGATTTTGTAGTGGTGCACTAGTTACAAGCAGAAGAAGGGAGTGGCACATTTTGTGAAATGCAATTTTCGTGAAATAGAACAAACAGGGGTAGTGGGTCGCAGAAACTTTCTAGCAGGTTGGTTGCGGTGGGGGAGACCCCTAATCAAATCATGCACAATCAAAACAGGTGCTGGTGTGAGAACCCTCCTTCCTGTCTTGTTTTGGCAACCTCACATGACACTTTCACATGAAATATGAAAGCGATTGTTTGCTTTTTCCTGTCATATACTGAAGCGATCTGAGAAATGCTCTGAATTCTTTCAGAAAAAACACCTGAAAATTTCAGTGTTGCAGAACGCCTTTTATTGTGGTAAAAGCAGGTTGCAATTTACAGTTATTGCATGTACAATCTTTCTTTCCATTAACAGAATAAACACTCATTTCTTCATTTTGTGACACATTTTGGCTCTACAGAGAAACTGCTACTGTAGGTGCATTTTTGCAAGTAAAATGCTTTAAATGCTCTATAAAGCATATTCCTACACTTTAACATTTGGTATACTTGCACACAGCATATTATAAACCCCAAATGTGGGATCTGTGTTTTTAAATGTATTTTATCATTGAATTATACATGATTGTGGATTTCATTTAAAGGTCTTTGGTGTCCATTAGCAATTACAGATTTTCACTGTCACACTCATTCCAGAATTTTTTTATTGTTTTAAATTCAGTGTTTTAGTTTTACTCTTACATGCTGCTGAAACTCACTCTGAGTACCTGTGTCTACCTGAGTATTTGCATTACCACAGACAAAATCATGACATTAGTGACACCTGCTGGTGGATGGGAGCAACTGCAGTTCTTTATTTGAGACCGCAGTCTAAAGCATTATTTTATTAGTAATAAGAGAAAAAAATATGTAAAAATATATTTACATTAGTCTTTTATAAGCATTGTTTAAAGCATTCTGTTAGAATAAATAGGATTTTACAACTACAATCGGATTTTTGCGATAATTTAAAATTCAAAAACAATTAAGTTAAACAAGTCTAGTTTTCATTTTATAAAATGAATGCAAAGAGAGGTCGTTTTACCTGGACAGGGGCCTTCAGCATTAAAGACAGGACATTATTTGCACAGCATAGTTGTATCCATGTTTAAGAAGTGAATGTTCATTCTTGTCTCAATTTCAAGTCCTTTAAGAATCTGTGAGAAACAGAAAAGAACAGTAAGGTCAGTCTCATGACCTTGCACTGTAAACATCTGGTGATTACAATGGAAGTACATGACAACTGTTTATGCAAATGTAATGTAACGACCACCTGGCTTGCAAAAATAAATCACAAATTCACAAACCTTCATAAAATGCTCAAAGGTAATCCCTTCATAAAACTCGTCAGGTGCCTAGAAGCAAAACAAGCAAACAGATTGGTTGGTAAGAGATTATGTAGGTGCGTATATGTATATTTTGAAAGCAATTTTTATAAAACATCCACACAGCTTGAGAACACTTGAAGCGGTCTCCACTATGTGAACTGCTCATTAATTATATTTGCTTTAAACCCACAGTAATGATGTCAACAGGTCAGTGTGAGGGGCTGGTAAAGGGGTTGGGTGTAGTCATCATCTATGAAAACATCTAGAATGTCCTCCTAACTAATATAGCTTCCAAAGTCTGTGCGTTTCTGTATGTGTGTGATTTCAGGCCAGACTGTTTGCACACATTGCCAAATACTTTAATAAACACCAAATAATTTCTACATGAATGAAGGGTTAGGATTTGGGGTAGAGTTAGGGGATAGAAAATATCATTAGCTCGGGGATAAATCAATAGAAATAAATGAAAAATCAGCACCATGATACAAAAATAAAAACGAGTGTGGTGTGTGAGAGAGAGAATAAGAGAGGAGAAAAATGGATTGGTGGATTAAATGATCGATATATTGACTAATACACTCCTCACACCGTTGAATGTACAACTTCTAGACAACGTACCATGTGACCTACTGAGATGCTGGCAACCTCCAGCATTGCAGCATCTGCAATGCCCTTGGCTGTCTCTTTTCCAAGAGCTCCACTGCGAGACAGCAGCTCCTCCACTACCTAAAGAGAGAACAACACATGGCCAAACCTCTGCTTATAATCTGTGAAACCAGTCATGAATGACAACCATTTAAAGTACTTGTTTCATACATGATTTATTCACATGGATTTAAGCAGTGTCTTACATGTCTGTATTCCTCCAGTGTTATGGTTCCATCGTTGTCTGTGTCGTGCATATTAAACAGGACTATCAGGAAAGAGAATTAGCATTATTGGTTAATGATACCACTGTTCACTGCTACTAAGTACTAAGTATCCTGGTTGTCAGTAAAATGTTTTGATTAGCGCGTTTATTTGTTCAGGCTTTTCAACATGTTCTTACAGCGTAGTTTCGCTCTCCTTATCTCCTCTCTCTGCTCTTCTGTGATGTGAAGGGATGGTGCTCGGAAGTATGACATGACAATGAGGAATTCCTCAAAACCAATTTCTTCCACTGATCCGACACCTTCTTTCTGGAGGTTTCTATGAAGAACAAGCATGCGTTGTTTTTAATCCTATTTATTGCTTCAGGCAGCCAATGAGAGCATGTACTTTTTATTCTGTTCCTTCTATTACATCGTGTCCTACACATTACCCAGATGTACCTGAACTGTTCATTTATTAATGATCAATTGAATACATGTTTGAATAATAAATTACAGCTTGGAGTGGCATTAAGCTAGTGGTAATACAATGGCAAACACAGCGTTGATACAGACGCCATGCTCTATGTTGGTACTTGTTTATAAGGCCATAAGGTTTATTTTAAGCAGTTTTAAATTTAAACATTGTATTAATACAATGGCGGGAATGTTAAGGATAAGTTTAAGTTTAACCTAAATAGGTTTCTGGATTTAGAAAGGCCATTTCAAGACTTGATCTGGTATCTCCAAAGTGCTGGACGATTTCACTCCAATCCTAATAGAGAAAGCCATTCTTGAGTAAACTGAATTAATGCAACTTAATTGAAAGAAATTTTTGTGGCATAGGCTATACCACAAAATGCTGCTAGCACATAAAAAAACGTAAGAATGTCAAACGAATATAAATGATTAAAAATATATTTAAACATTGACAACATTAACAAATATAAGCCACAATAATGTAAGCCATACTGTACAGGAACACCCACACAACGCAAAAAAAACAAAAACTTCCTTTTACCAAAAAGGTTTAGTTTCATATCCTTGTGGAAGACGTTGAGACATTTTTATTGACACTTGAAAAATACCAAAAGAACTGACAAAATGTTGACAATTACGAACCTTCTGTCGAAGAAGGCCTCTATAATTTGGGACCGAATAGGATTGCTTTCCAGGTCTTGTATTGTTTTGAAGTCATCTCTCCTTTAAATGAGAACACAAAAATATTCAGGTGTGATATGTAAAAGGCAAGCATTATAGTTTGTGTGTGTGTGTGTATATATATATATATATAAACTTGTGTGTATTAAAACTATGCTATATAACCAGCCAGACCACACAAGCAAAAGCCAAGAAAACAAAAAGCACAGAAGTCTTCTAATACCAGCACAAACGGTTTGATCTGATTTTTTTTTTTAATTCATTCTTTAGAAATATGCTAAAACAATTTTTTAGAATGCAGACAAAAAGTCAGCAGGCAAAACTGTCAGATTACCGCAGCGTTTCCTCGTTTTGACTGAGCTGTCTGAAACGATTGTGGAGGATTCTTATCTGCTCCAGTGAAACTGAGAGAGGAGAATAAGAACAGATGCACCCATCAAACACATAAACTCCCTCACTGCCACTTATGCACTACACATGAAGGTTTAGCAAACTTCTCTAAGCTAATACATGGATACAATTGTATTTATTTTATAATTTTCCTGTTTTCTAACATTTTTTCTTTCTTAGTGCTATACTGTTTTTCATGTGTCAGCTTGTTCTAAAATGTACTTTTTGTAAAGCTGCTTTGCAACCAAGCATTTTGAATTGAATATTTATTTTTTTCTTGTTCTTCTTGTTGTTTGATTGACTCTTCTAAGTGAATTATGATAACATGAGTCATGCAGAAAAATTTAAGGCCTGCAGCACAGCGGTATTAAATCAAGCACCCATAACCACTTGCTCAGCGTATTACCATATGCAAATGCACACCTTTGTTATCTTTTGTTTACATTAGCAATTAGGAATATTAGCCAACAGCCATACAGCCATGTCGCGTACATCATGAATTCGAATAAGCATATATTTAAATATAGGTAGTGGCTTACAGTAGATATTTGGACAAGTTTATTAATATATTGAATATGTATTTTCCATAACATAATATTAAAACGAACTGGAAACTAAAATATTTAAGTTGTGAAAAGAAAACCCTTCAAACTATTTTGTTTTCGCGCATACGTTTCCTATATAAAAGTGCCGCACCTCGCAAACATTACAGTAAAAATAATGTCATATTAACAACGTGAACCATTTTAATGTTGATCGTAAGAATTTCACTCACAGCCGGTCTTCTTGGACAAAGTTCGGTAATGATGGTCACCGGGCAGAGACTGAAAGCTTCCCATCATCACAATAATCCTGTATCAAGCGCTTTCTTGTATCTTGCACGGTAGTGTGTGTGTGTGTCAGTCTGTTCCTAGATCTTCCGGTGGTTTAGGTTGCACTTACACCCGTGTTTGTCTTGCTCAACAAATGCATGCAAATTGCATCGTGCTATGTGGAGGATAAAACAGCTCCCAAGGGTCCTAGCGCCTAATGAGCATCACTAAACAAACTGTCCTCCAAACACCTGGCGACTGTTTTTTATTCCAATTTCTGATGATAAACACAGACAAAAAGGGGTTAAAATGTCAAACAGAACGTTGGCTTAATGAACGCTATCCGCAAGCTGCATGTTCTGAAACTGAGCAGGTCAGAGGCGTTCAGAGGGAAGTGAAGATGTCCTGTTTCAACGACACGAAAGGAGAACAAGGAGCCCGGCTGCACTGCAGACAATGTCACTGAGGTCAAATTAGGCTCAAAGGTCATGACATGACATGGAGCTAAATAAAATAAATAAAGCTTCTGTGTCTACGGCGCTAAAGCGTAATTTATTTTATTTATTTATGCAAATGAAGCTACAATTAAATTAAACTCCAGATAAAAATTAAAGTAAACGGGGGATACAAATACAGGCTTGCGTCACCGATGCGTCTTCTCGTAAAACGCAAAATATATATTTCGCATCAAGGCGTACCTACCACACGGTGGCAGTAAAGATCATTATATTTACTCTGTTTCATAAATGATTGCTGTTAAATTTGGTTGAAAAAACTGTAAGCTCGTAATGGGAGGTTCTGTTGTGACAGCTTACGTCATTTAGTTTGACAACATGCCCCGTTATTAAGTCGTGTTTTCACAATATGTTCAACAAACAACATCTTTTATCGTTGGTCATGATAGATTCAAGATTCAAAGCGTTTATTGTCATATGCACAGTGACGAAACGGGTTTCCCTGTGCAATGAAATTCTTACTTTGCTGTCCACAGTGAATGCCATTATTAAAAATAATAATTTTTTTAAGAAATATACAATAAGGGGAAAAAATATACAAAAAAATATATATACAATAAGGGGGCAAAATATACAATGAGGAAAGAATCAATGACCCGTATGATTCTCATTGTATATTTTTCCCCTTTTTAGTATAGCCTGTATTGCTATCCTTGTATTGCTATGATAGAACTGTTCCATAGATTTTGTAGCCTTTAAGATATTTTAGACTTTCAAATAAAAAAACTGTCAAAATCTGTTTTGACAGATCTTTATGAAGTCTTGGCCTTGCATTGTATTTGCTTAGTAAAATGATGTCACTGTAGATGGTATAATGGAAAATTAACATAAAAAGGGGAAATTCAAAGATGGAAAATTTGTCAGTCTGCCAGTCTATTAACTAGAGACACAGAACACACCAGCAGAACACTCTTTTCTGTGCTTAGATCCATTATCCAAGACTAGTCTTTTATCTTATGTAGATTAGATAAGACATTGAAATAGAAGGATTTTTTTTTAGACAAAGATTGTCTTAAAACCCAAGTTAGCCCTAATGGTTAAGGGATAGATTACGGAAGAATTAAGCAAATATAGTCACTAATTACATTAAATTGTGGGCCTAAAGCAAACTTCTTACAATTTCCATTAGTAGATACAGCATTAGAAGCCTTTTGACTTTCCCATATCAAAACTCAATGACATCTTGGATGCTCTTGGGATGATCAAAAAGCTGAAAAAAGCATTTTTTTCAAGATCAGTATTTTAACATCCAGATCCAGCAACCTTTTTATTATATAACACATGATGACCTGGAAGTCTACAAAAATTTGTAACTTTGGAATTGGTGGAATTTGGTTTTGTGACTTTCACATGATGTCGCTACAGTAAAATTGTGCAATACTGTTTTTTTATATTTTACCGCACATTGATACAAAAGCACCTTGTTTGAACTGAAATCCATTTAATTATATTTGTACTCTTGACAGATTTGACCAGCATTTGTTACACACTCAAACAATTAATAAGGACAAAACCCATTTATAAAAAGTAAGCCTCAAGTGCCATTAGGAGCAAAGCATAAACTTAATTATAAGCACAGTACATTACATTTTCTGTGCATGCGCTGCATAATAAATCGAACAATAACTATCTATGAAAACAGCTTTAATTCATTTATAGAGCTTTTATTGTAATTGACAAATTTGTTCTTTTATTTCAATGTGAAAAAAGAAGCTATTTTATATGTATTAAAAAATAATTTATTCATAGTCATTTATAAAATGTTAATATATTTATACATGAATCCAATCAAATGTTTATGTAGTGCTTTTTGTGTAGATCAACTCAAAGCACTTATATGGCGGTGTGTAGCATCCAGCGAAATGATGCAACAACAGCACCGAAATACCCCACACATGCTAGCTATCAGCAGACAGGACAGTACAGTCATGTTGCCTATATTCATTTGTTTAGGGGATTGTTAGGAGGCTAATGGAGAACAGCTGGCAAGCAGGACAGAAAACACGGGGATTTCTAATAAACAAGTACAGGGTGATCATTCATTATACATCCAAGGTGAAGGACTGACAGGTCTCCCATTCAGTTAACAGCCAGGCCCAACCCTGCTTAGCTTCAGGTACAGAGTCAAAGGGATATACGCTGCACTATGTGCAGTAACTCTGATGTCATTGCAAACCTGCATTTGCCTGTTTAGTCTGTATTGGTTGTATATGGGGATCAATCTTAGAATGGGGGTCTTGAATATTTTGACATCTTGCTAGCTTTCTGTCTTAAAGCTTATATCACATTTTGCCATCTAAAATATTAATCACACTCCAAATTTGTTTCTGCATTAATTCCTTAACATGTGATATTATTTACAAGTGCAATTATTTGCAGTGCATTATTTTTTTTTTGGNNNGATTGCAGGTAACATCATTTGTTTACGTTAGTGTTTCCAAAAACATCATAGTAATTGATTCAACATTTGTGTGTTTCACAGATGTTCCCCACTGGACACGCAGGCTACCAAAAACTGTCAATTTTATTCCACCATAACTGATATGCGGTCATGCAGTTGCATAAGCTTAAGACAAGCAGCGCACCTCAAAGAACAAACATTGATGTTCGTTTTGGAAATGACAGGAAAAGCAAACGGAATAATTCCAGGGCAAATCCATGCTGTGGCTCCAGGCCAACTTTTGATGCTCCTCACGCTCTGCCCGCCCCCACCAGCAGAGAGAGAGTCATTGTCTGTGTCTCGGTACCCCCAGGACGCCCTCTTATTCAGAGCAGCTGTTGTCTGAGAGCTCGAGGCAGCTCTCTGACACACTGTCAGATTCCTCCCTCCCAGCCACTCCTCTGCATGCCAAACAGCCAGCGTCTTCACTTGTTCTCATGTAAGTGCTTTAATTAACAGCACCTATCTTCAATTAAATCACCATAAAAGAGCACAGAAGGCATACAATTTTGTCATTTTGTCAATAACTATTTACATTTCGTCAGACCGGAGCGTCGTATAACAGAAGCTACGCGATGACACTAGCTGTTTGTTCTGTCAACTCATATCAGGTGTGTGACATCAAACAATGTGAGTTGTTTTACAGCGAACACACATAGATTTGTTATTATTCAGGAAGCAGAGGGCTGCCTTCTTTCATTGTCAGTTATGTCACCTTTCACCAGATAGGAGTGGACACCATGTCCTTGAGCCTCATACCAAAGCCGCAGTCTGAAAAAAGGAACCTATTACACCTCTAGCAGACTGCCTGCCCTCTCCTCAGTAAACAACATTACATTCCAAAGCTCGTGAGAAGGTCTTACCGCCTACATATATTCCCTCATACCATCTGCAGTGCCTAAAGCTTAGCTTAATTTTGTCAGGTAACCTAAAAAAATAGGTGGTTTGATACTGGTGATACTTGATACTGGTTTATAGACCTGACTTTATTAGAATACACACACAAAATGTATTTTTAATGGTCAGATAATGTTAAAACAGAGGGTGAAAATAACAAGTTACTATTTGTGAGTGTAAAAACATCTATTCAAAATCTGAAATTTGACATTTCTTTTAACTTGCTTTCATACTGACTCCAGATCTGTAAAACCAGTTTCAGTGTCGATTGTAATCAATGTTTTCTGTTCCTCTGCAATAAAGATTCTTTCAGTTGTGGTCATGTTCACACACTGTACACAGCCACATAAGCCTTTGTGTGTATGCACAATCACGATCAGCCCAAATCTGCTGAACAAACTTTGGTGTATATCACAGATTTCAAGGTGGCATCGTTTGATTGGCGTTGTTATGATTGCAGAATTTAATCAACATTTCAGAAGAGAAAAGGCTCAGTCAACACAAATTATTTACCCTTGATTTTAGACTTTTAGACAATTTATGTAAGGTCTGAAACCTTGGGCTCTGAATGTAACTGGTTTATATCAGATATAGGAAACCTGTCCTCAGTTTAGGTCTGAGAAAATGCTAACATGAAACTCAAGAATGAATTCA
Source organism: Botia almorhae (assembly GCA_036877575.1). Classification (NCBI taxonomy): domain Eukaryota; kingdom Metazoa; phylum Chordata; class Actinopteri; order Cypriniformes; family Botiidae; genus Botia; species Botia almorhae. Next base: position 21,574 of record JAZGTJ010000934.1, read on the forward strand.
GCCCCTTAAATGTGATGGCAAGTTGTACTAAACTTCACGCTCATTTACAAAACACTGAGGACATTTAGAAAAAAGCCTTAGGAAAAATGTTTACTAAAACATTTCTGTTCCTAAGAAAGCCATGGGGAACTAAGGCATTATCTGTACGATCTAAATAAGCAAGAGGTCTTAAAAGCTGTGACAAGATAAATATTTAAATCACTTACATGGTAGATAATTTAAAGCTAAGACTGCTGCAGTCTTAGGGGAGGAGAAAAACAAACAACTGTGCCAATAAACGGCACAGAGCCCCTTGGAATTCTGCAACAGTCACTGTTCATTATGTACTGGAGAAAATGTGACGTGTTGGGACCATGTTACTAAATATACTGTATTAAATATATTTTTAATACCATCTGTAATCATCTGAACATATTTTGGTGTCATATTCACTAAGGAACAGATATAAAAATGCCAAAGAGTACATTAAGTTACAGTTTGTTGTAAACAGGAGTGGTCAAATGTATTCCTAATGTGATTACATAACAGCAGTTTCACAGAGAACTTCACATTATACATTTTACAATTCATGTACAATTAGACAACTTGAGATAAGAAGGCAAAACGTAAAGTATGAACAAGACATAGGGGATGATTGGGGAAGTGAGGAGACTGGCAATGTGAACAAGGAGGGACTAATGTATTCAGTTATCCTGGGGACATGAATGGCATCATTAACAATTTGGAACAAAATTACTTGATTTTGAGAGTGCGTCTCATCTGGCTTACTAGATCACTATGTGGTGAATCAGTGTATCGTGAGCACAAATTTAAACACTATTAAGGGTGTTGATCCACTAAACATTAGGACATTAATGACTCAATTACCTGCAACATGAATACAATGTCGCACATTAAAACGCAGCTGGTATTCATCAACATCAGTGTTTTTTTGTATTAGATGTTGCAAAATACACTGGTATTAGGACAGAGAATATTCATAAATTAACAAACAAAAATATAATAGAGTGATCTTTTGTAAGTTTCTTTTCCAACAATTCTAATTTTCAAGGCAGTAAGAAATGAGCAACTTCCTGGCCAGTGCAGTGGCTACTGAACTAGGCAACTGATCAAGATATATATTATTAGAATATATATTTATATATATATATATATATATATATATATATTATATAACATAACAAAAGGTAAATACAGGAAGTCATTACCTGAAGAAACTATTTATTCCTGTTCAAACCCCTAAAAATTTTGTAGTATAAATAAATAAATGTTAATTCAGTTATATTATTTTTTTATTGAATAGTAACAGTAAATTTAGATGTGACATTTACAATTTTCCTGACAAAATATTTTAAATAGTGCATTGTAAGCTGTTTAACACTGTGAATTTTGAACATTTACAACAATTGCACTACACTACAGATCAAATCCAGCCTTGAGATAAGGGCATGTCAATTCTGTATTAAATGGAGTTTTAGACAGGTGTTCCCGTGTAAATCCTATTAGCTGACTGAGTTGACTGAGTTGGGATGGGTTCAAAAAAGGTTTTCAAAGTTATGAAATTCATTCCTGTATTTCTACACAGTCAAAAGATTATATTTATATGGATATAATTTTATGTAGGCTAGTTCTTGAGTGTAAGCTTGAGTGTGCAAACATCAGACAGCTGTGTCAAACGGTTTTTGCCTCTCTAAAACGTCCCCCCCCCTTCACATATTTATGACTACAACAGAAACACATTAAGTTCCTTTGCAGCTAGCATAAGATTTCCACCTCTCAACCTGAAGAACATTTAGCACCCGCCATTCCACCAATTACAGCATGACTTTGTTTTATGCCAGCGAAAAGATTAATCGTGTGACAGTAGCTTCCTGAATTAGATGTATCGGGGCTCTTGAAATACCCCTCACAAAGTGGTCTTTCCTGGGGATTGCCATATTAATCTCCCCCTCTTTCCATTCTTCGCTCAGGGAGCTCATCTGCTCTGTTCCTGCGTGCCATGAATCAAGCATTTGTGACTTGCATACAGACGAAGCTTCCTCAGGCGGCTCTCTCATGGTAATCCCTGACAAACGTCTGCTTTCTAAAGAAAGTCACATTTAGCCTGATTTTTCAGCTGGTTATGACGCATACAGTGTGAGACGGCATTGTCTGTGTTTTGACAGGTCAACTGGACCTATGGACCGTCGTTTGACCTTGGGGAATTTATTAGTACATTTAAAGAGACAATGAAAGTGTATCAGTCCAGTGTTGAAGATCTTTTAGGGAACGAGGGGTTTTGATTATGATGCCTCTGTGGCAGTTGATCCATCTTCACAGATGATTTCTTGAGATCTGTAATAAGTACCACGAAGTAGTGAATCTTTATGCCCCTTCAGTTAATCTTCCAACTATAAAAGGGGAGGAGCCTACAAACTCCCAAGAATTATATATAAGAGCATAGCCATGAGTGGAAGTCCCGCCCACTTTCATAATTTTCCTTTTTTAGAGGTTAGGAGCATATTAATGTCATTACTAGTCAGATGTTTTATTCAGATATTGTTTGTTCATTCATTCATTCATTCATTCATTCATTCAGTCATCAACAGTTCCAGCTTCAGCCACTGAGAGCAGTGTTTTTAAAATTCTAAAGTTTCTGCCAATGTAAAATTTGTCCTTCTGTCGAAGAATTTAGATGCGGTCACGCTGGTAAAGACATACAATTAAATGAAAGACAAAACATCATGGCGCATTAGGAAAAATAAATCAGTGCTCATGGTTGGAGGAGAGCCTGTCCTGACCTTCACTTGAACAATTCAAGGTCAAAAACCATGAAATATCAATAGATAGCTCACTCTCATGCTCTGCATGTTTATTATATGCATGAAATGCGTATAACAAGAATACTCATCTATAACATTACCAGGAAATTGCATGTACAATTTAAGGAGGCTGTTAGTAAACATATAATTGCTTAAACACAGAGCTCAGCCTGGCTCATTGTGAATAAACCATGAGGTGTGTCCTCAGGGGTCACCTTGCAGGAAACAATAATGGTCACAATGCCTGTATAGACTTCTAGCTAAGAAGGATGGGCTGAATCTATTCAGACAATAGGCCGCATAGTGCATTCTGGAGGACAATGGATGATTAGCAAAAAGTTGTGAGGCCACATTATAGAGTACTGGAGTGCAATTTTCTTCTTGGCAGACAAGAGTCTAAACGGCTTGTTTTCTGTCCATTAGGTCAAGGATTTTGGTCGAGTTTGCCATATAAAGCATCTAAAACACAATGGCGTGCTTAAAGGAAAATGCTTAAAATTGTGTCCAATTTTCACATATAACCTTGCAGAAGGAAAACTTTAAGAAATTGTTTGTAATGTTAACTGTGTCTATCCTGTTAACATTTAATATTATGATGTATCTTATTTATATGTTTGTTTGCTCATAATAGTTTATATTCCTTGGAAAGTACATGAAGATAAAGAGGGGTGCTAAGATAAATGTAAATCACATTAAGCAAGCAAGAAAACAAATCATTTTGTAGAATCACTTTGAATCTGTTCTTCCATATTTATCCAGTCTATATCCAAAAACATTTCAAATTTTTCCTTTAACCTGAGGAGATAGAGAATTTAGATAAACAGGCTTGTCTGTGGCTGTGCAGGTGTGCAGAAGTAAGTGATAATGTTAATGCATGATGAAAAAATTATATAAAAAATTATATTTATGCATATTAATTTTAAATCATGCATGGTATTGTAGGGTAGAATTTAAAAGTCACCTTGTGAGGGTTACCTGTGGTCAATGTTGCTGACATAAGCATAACAAGCATTCTGTAAAAACTGTTTATCAATGTAGGTTGACCTAATCTGTCAACAGAGTCACACAGAATCCTTTTAAAGGCAGGTAATTGAGTCTGTCTGAAAGGAAAAGTGTATTGAGGCAAGTGAAGGCGGTACATGCAGCATGCAATATTTCCAGCAGTCATTCAGTCAATTTTAGCATCAAAACTGTCTGTTTTGAAAACACTGCTGAAGCTTGTGGGCTAAACAGTCAACTCACAAGGTGTCCTATCCAAACCCACAAAGAAATTATAGTAATTACATGCAGAAATTTACAATTATCAACTTTTATGTTTTTTGTTCATAAACCTAAGGTCTTATCTGAATATATTTAAATATGTCTGGTATCTGAATATGAGAACACAACATTTAAACATAAAACCATAGCTAGATATATAATTATATATAAAATCTATCTATCTATCTATCTATCTATCTATCTATCGATATATATATATACAGTATACACACACACACACACACACATATGTGCTAGTTCAGGATTGTGGGATGTGTCAAACTAAATTATTTTTAAAGGAATTATTCTCACCTATGAGAATCTAGTCAATTCTCATAGGTGAGCAAAGATGCAAAGACATCACCACTCTCACTACATGAGATACAGAAGCTGCCATCAGATTTTAAAAACCTCAGACAGAAACGAGAGCAGAATGTAAATGGCTTTCTTACACTGGAATGGGGAGCCAAAAAGTGGATTTGTGCCAATAAGGTCTGTGCAAGAAAAACATGCAGAATTAAAGAGCTACAGGAGCAGCTTTACTTAAATTTTTGGATTGTCATTTAATTTTATGTCCTTCTTATTTTTCCTACGGCAGTGCACATCAGCTTTATGTAGCTGATGGGCACAGATCCCGGGAAAGACTATAGGCACAGAGTTAATGTCCGGAGGGAACAACGTGAGTATTTAGAGCTGCTTCCAAAACTTCAATTTGCTAATATAAGCTCTGTTTTCATTTGTGTCCTTTCAGGAAATCTATCAAATTAGGAAGAGCTTAACTGGATAACTAAATTTAAAGACATGTTTTAAATAACCCAGAATGCTGATCACTGAAATCTCCAGATTTTAATAAATTTCAGTGATAACTGAAGTGATGAAAAGCTTTGAGTTTAATGTCACTTCATAGATTCTCATGAATTTTGTTAGTTGGTACAGCAGCTGTTATGAGATAAACAAAGTTTTCTTTACTTTTTCTTATCGTCCTTTTCTTTGCTCCATCTGATCCCAATAAATATTTATAACTGACATTTCTGATCTGATTAAAATTCATATCGAGCTTTGTATATATACAGTAAGGATAACACAGACATATCAATATGAATATCAACATTGCACTTAACTGATCCTTCTAAATGCTACAGGTCATGTACTGTATCTGGGACTGAATCCTCAAAATTACATATTTCTCTTGTTCACATTGTCTTAAAATGATCATAAGCCACTTAAGAGAAATGTAAGTAAACAGTCAAACTACAATCGTCCTTTTAATGCGATACAGTATCTTGCCACACAAGTTAAATCACAGTCCTACCTCCCCGGTCTCTATGAATAGAGCCACTTCCCTTAATTGCTATTAGCAGACAGATAGGACAAAATGGAGGGAGGCTGATACGATTATGGTGTGATGCAGTGTTTCGGCCTTGAACGACTACAGGTCAAACTACTGTTGAACGTGTACACAAATACACACACACACACAAGCAACTAAAGATTTGAGGTTCTCTTATTTGTTGTTATGTAAACACACGCATACACATGCACACATGAAGTTCTAGGAAAACAAGATTTCTCAGTGTGTTACGTAATGCGCTGCAGCTGATTGAAACATTAATTGAACTGAGGGACAGTGAGAGCTTTTAGGACAAGGTATTTTCATTCGTCTTGAGAGGCCACCAGAGGAGAGCAGCAGGAGAGAATTGCTTTGAAGTGATTCATTTGTGGAGGACACTGTGTCATACATCACCCGTGTCACACTGAACATACAGAATCCTCACCTATATAAACAACAGGCTGTTGAAATCATAGCTTTATTCATCACAGGTTTCTTAACATTTTTCCTTACATTTTTTTAAATATGTGATTTATTTTATGAACCACACTGGTCACATACGTTTTTTAAGGTTAAGGTAAGTCTAATGAATAATTTAGTGTTGTTGGTTGTTGGTAAGTAAATGCATTTAAGTTGATACAGTGATTTTAAATAGTTTTCGATTTGAATAAAAACTTTTTGTAGTGCAGAAATAATGCCACATTTTACATCAGAACGTAATTTCACTACTGTTACATCATTGCATTTACAGTATTTACACAGCAACTTTGTTTTTAGACTTTACAGTGTATTTTTACCTTCAGTTCTAACCAGTTATCTTGTTAAAATAGAAGCAAATTATACAAAAAAATGTTTAACAATCTATTAACAAATCAACATAAACTGTGAAATGAAAACTATTTTGCAATATTGCAACTATTAAAGAAATTAGAGTGAGATTTTATTATTGCCAATTCCATATGTAAATATATGTAAAGCTTATTGGTTATCATTTGAGAGTCACAATTGTTTTTTAATCAAACTAAATAAATAATTGACCCAGCCCTGCAGATTGATCAAACCGTACTTATGTAAATGAGAGGACAAAAATGAAGTAAAATTACAGTGCCAGTAATCAGTCATTACACCAGAAGTGTAGCAAGATTAGATGACGCAGAATTAGAGTCAAGGCCAACCTTATCTGATCTGGTTGATGTGAACTCTACAGCAAGCCCACCATTCCAGAGCAACTGTAAATGAATTATTGTAACAGCTGAAGTATTCTAATTGCATCATGGGGACATTTAGCAACTGTGGGTGTCCTGTAGGACCGGAGAGCTCATGTGAGTAAAACACAGAGCCGACAGTAAACAAGGACATTCAAGGGCATCATCCAAGCTGTGATATCTGCAATGAGGCAGAATTGCTCATAATGATGGCAAAACAACTTCAGTAACAAGCTTTATCTTCTCATGTTTTACTTGATGTTATCTTAAATAAGAACTAGGTGTCAGTTACTAAGGGAACAGAAAATTATCACTGAGAAATTGAAGAGCTGATGGTTGCCTACAATCTTCTTAGTGTCTCTAAGAATTTAAAATGCAAACAGAAGAAAATTTTAAGTAATCAGACTGCTTTGTACAAACAGAAGGTATAACCATAATTTAGCCCACTTAAAGTGATTTTTGCAATTCGAAGGATAGAGTGACAGCTACAGTTTTACTCACAGTAGTAGAAACTCGCTGGTAGCCAATGGCAGAGCCACACAAACAAAGTGATTAATGTTCGACCCTGATTGACCTTGTGTCAAATATTCAGATATTCATAATATCCCGCAGATATGATAAGTAATAAGCAATAAGCAATATGAATAAAATGTCAAATGTCAAATTCCAGTATGTCAGACTGATTTCACGCTATGAATGATTGCAAACGTATTTGCATTATGTCATAGTTCTATTCTCCTGTGAGGCATAAATGTATTTAGCTGGGGACATTAGATGGTAAGTTTATGCATTAACCAGAATCCTTATGCAAAGTCCATTCTTAACTATAACACTTCACTTCCTGAGCAAGAGCAATATCTACATATTTTGGATATGACCTGACCATTAATACTCTGTTAAAGTTTATACACAAAAGCTATTAACTTAATACAGAGGTGACAAGTGCTGAATGAGACTTACTGTTAATGAAATATGGGAGCAGTTACAGTGTGCCCACTAAACAAAAAATATGTAATTATACAAGACTGTGTTATAAGCAACTCTTAAGTTTTATCAGCCGAGATAACCTCTTCCATAAAATTATTATTATTAAAATTAGAGCCAGACACAAACTAGAAGAATCAGGTCACAATACTACAGCGCTTAAATTATTAGAGCATATTTCACATTATCAAGACTCGCTGATCCTCTTTAATGGGTTAATTTATCTGAGTCGTCTTTGTTTGACATAGCCCGAATCATTACTGGCTGAAATAATTCATTGCCCTCTTCATGACACTAAATCTAAATCACAAATCTCATGCAAATATGCCTTATTGGAACCATTGGCTGGTAGGAAATTTAATTTGAAGTTATACATACAAATGTTATTGACGAAATTAGACCAGAATAGTAGGTAGAGGAGACAAAAACAACCTCCTCACCAAACTCTTTCTCCCGCTCTGAATCAAAGTTTCAAGGTGACCACATTGATGAAGTAGTTAACATGCAAGAATAATTTTAAAACTAAGACCCAACTATAAATATATTTATTGTTTCTATAACTCCCTCTATAATGATCAAGACCAAACCTAAAGGTCATCCAATAAAAAGCAGTATATAATCACATACTGTACATCACAGAGATTCAGATTCTGCTTAACAGGCGGTCAGTTGTTTTCTCTCTTGATAAACTAATTATATTCTGAACACAATTTCTTTCAAAAAGAAAAAGCGCCAATGAACAGCCATCCGTGTAAACGCCCCTCTAGGCAATTACAGAGTCAATCAATATTCTCAATAGCATTTGGGACAGTAAATGGTTATGGTGCAATACAGGTTGCATTTATGAGTTTTTGAAGCAACTCTCTATGCTCTGTTAGTTTAACAGATTAAGTTTTTTCATGGTGTGAATACGGCTCTGGTTTGTTTTACCAATGACAGTTTTTGCCTGGTGCTAGCAAAACTGTCAAAACGTATGTGCCTCATCTATCATCTAAACAAAGTAATATTGTGTGCTGATATTTTGCTGCATTGTACCCTTACAATAATTAACCATAGTTTTACTACAGTTTACACCTGAAAACCATGGTTACTATAGTTAAACCATGGTAACCACAAATTAATCATGGTATTGTTACAGCAACAATGGCCATGGCATTTGTAGTAAAACTGTGGTTATATAAATGGGAAACAATGTACCAAAAATAACATGGTTACTGCACTTTTACTGTAGGGAAAAAGGGAGGTTGGTAGTGTTTTGCCAATTCCAGTTTGCTATAGTACTGCACAGTTTTTGCAAGACTAAAGACTGATAGACTAATTAAAGACTGATAGAACTTGGTAGATTTCAAAGAGGCAGTGAATTAAAAAACAAAGCACGACACAGGTAATTAAACTGAATCGATACGTGTATCTCTACTAGGAGCTACAAGAGGAATAAAGGAGCTCTCCCCAAGAAACCCCAAATGCTTTGATTTCTTTGAACATTTTTTAAATATTCCACCGCCACAGGGACCAGCCAACTTCCATAATCCCACTTTTATTGCGCCCTTGAGCAAGGCACTTAACCTCAAGCCATTCTAGGATTACTGATCTAAATTGATCTGGAATTAGTGTACTATAAGTCATCTTGGATTAAAAGTGCCTGCTAAATGGCAAGCGACTAACTAAGCTAGAGCCTTGAAGCAGTGGCAAGAGGAGTTATAACTTCTCCACAGAACTCATGCATGCTAACTGCTTCCTGATTTACTGATGGCAGTTTTCAGATGAACACCTGAAATACATGAGGGAAGATTCCAGGGCAGCAGAGAGAGACTTGTGCTGAGACTAGCCGTCGAGAAGTCCAGAACCACAAGCTGAGAGCTTAGACAGGAAAGCCCATTTTAGACAGGAATAATGAGTTGCAGTATGTTCTCAACAGAGTACACATGCATAACAACGTGTTAACAGGAAAGATAAATTACACAGTATTTTTCTTTAGAACAATGCTGGACCTGAACATAACAAAAATACACATCTTCTAATAGTATTCTGCTAATACTATTCTATTCTTGTCCATATAAAAGCGAGACAATGCCACACTACAACATTCCATGAGACAACATTCCACCTGTTGAGATCTGAATATTCAGTTAGTTCTTAACACAACAAAAATATAGACAAAAAGATTTTGGAGCAATTGTGTCATTTTAAATACAATCGGTGTTTTGAGTGCGGGTATAGCGACTAGTGACTTTGGATGTGAAGGGACATCAGGCATCAGGCGCGCATTCGGAGATCAGACCTCAAGAAGGACACAGCAGAGCAGATTTCTTGCGGATTTTTTTGTTAAGCATCTCGAATTGAATTTGCTAAAATCAAGTAACGTTATACAGTCATTTTTTTCAATTACCGCGTTATTGTTCGTTTTGTAATTATTTGAATACTCGTCATTTGCCACATTTTTCCTGTTATACCAAATGGACTAAAATTATAAAAATAATGTTCGAAATTTCGATGACTCGAATTTGCCAACATATTCCGATTTATGCAACTCGAGACCGTTCGACTACCTGTAGGATTGCATTAAAAGCGTAAGGAAGCTGAAGCCCAGGAGGTAATGCGCATCCGTATAATGTGACAATTCTGGGTTTTGCAGAGGATCGGTCGTTTCTGTTAATATTTTTCTTCTGCACCTTTATACGCGTTAAACACCTGGCTAATATGAGCTAATGGAACCACCGTAGTCTCAAGGAAAACGACACCACATTGTTTTTGAAGAGGCGTTGGGATGCTCTACATTTATCCTTCAAATCCAGTTGAAGATGTATAGGAAACGCGGACGTTTCCAGCAATGTCCGTGTGACACACAAGCTCCATCTGAATGCCAACACTTGAATGTTTTGCATTTATGTGCCATTTCTGTGACCAAATTCGTGGAATCATGCAGCAATAGTTAATGAACCTGATGCAAAACAATCTGCAATCTGTCGAATGATCGTTTTTGCTTGAGCGTGCAGGGTGACTAATCGTATCTGGACCAAAATAACAGGGGCTGAAGATGAATCAAACATGCTCTGAGATTTTTTGCTTTGAGCTTCCAACAAGCGCTCTGTAGTAAAGTTGCAGTGGCCAAACTACAGCGGTGCTATATGAAGATCAGGATCCAAGCGCTGCTTTGCCCTCGCAGAAATGCCAGTGCGCGCCGTGACTTCCAGGTTCATGTACAGGGGACTTTGCTCTATTCCAGATATCCTCTCTTACAGGACTCCCATCAGCCTCCCAGAGGATGAAGTGGAGGGTGAGTAATACTTCATTTTGAGTTATGAAGCGTCGTTATCTGTTGCAATAGTGGTTCCGACAATGAAAATGTGAATTTCAGTACCATGGAGAGATCCCTACGGCAGACTCTCCTGTCAGGGTTTACAGCTGCAGAAAGTGATCTTTGGACTTCATTTTTTTAATATACTGGTGTGCGATGGTGAATATTTTTTAACACTTGTATTGCATCACATATGTATATTCTAATAGCTTTGGCACTGTATAACAGCAGTGAGATCAAGTAAGTTCGAAGCTTACTTGAAATATGGACGTGAAGGTGGGCGTTCCGCTGCCACACAAACATCTTCATGGTTTTAAATATACCCAAAAACGACGCAAATCTCTTACATTACATGCAACAACTACAAACATGTAACGCTATGCTTCAACTTATACTGGATATTTGATTTAAATTAGATTAAAATTAAATAATTGCAATTCATTTTGGTAAGCATTTTAATACATCTAAATGATATATAAAATCAATTACAACAATTTTACAAACTATCCCTTTCTGTGGTATCTTTAAGAAAATGTATTTAGAGGTATTTTATGTATTTAAAATGTATTCATAACTGTCTAAACAATGCAATTTATACATCAAAAATATATCTTTTTAAGTTTTTGTGTTTCACCATTCATGGCATACAATACACAGGCCAAGCTAACACGCATTTAGCCCTAGAGAGAGACAGAGGTCTAAATTAATATTTGCCTAATGATTTTTATATTTATGAAAAAAATCATTCAGAGAAAATCACAAATTAACCAATTTCTGGTATAATTAATATTGTCTTATAACAAATAATATCACGTAACTGTTCTAACTGTTATATACACTTATAACAGTTTAATATCATAAAGAACTGGTATTGCAGCAGGCAGCTGTCATATATGACATGGCAATGTGTCTGGCACATCTGCAGAGATCCGTGAAGCCTTTAAGGTGTTTGACCGTGATGGGAATGGATTCATCTCGAAACAGGAGCTGGGAGTTGCCATGCGGTCTCTTGGCTACATGCCAAACGAGGTGGAGCTGGAGGTGATCATTCAAAGACTGGACATGGATGGTATATCAACCCTCACAAACATTTGTGTTTTGGGATACACAAAATAAACTATAAGCATAAGATTCAAATCTCCCACAAGAAAGGCTGTATTCTTATATTCTGCAGGTGACGGTCAAGTTGATTTCGAAGAGTTTGTAACGCTTCTCGGACCAAAACTGTCTTCTGCTGGCATGCCTGACAGATTCCATGGAGCCGAGTTTGACTCCATATTCTGGAAGGTGTGTTATTTTTCCTTGAATTAATCCTAAATACTTTCCTCCTAAAGTCTCAATGATTAGCTCTGTTAGGCATCAGCTTTGTTTCGTCGTTTTATGACTCCCTGTGATTACTCGTGGAAAAGAGTATTCATACATTATTCACACTCTGCAATTAACTTGCTGACATGTGTGCCATAGTAATAGCACTGAATTAAAATTAATGCGGAAAGTGCCGCTTCAGCCCATTATAAAGCAGTATTCCCTCCAATGTGCTGTTAAGTACAACCCATCTGTCCATCTGTTCCTTAATAACTGCCATTTACAGGAAAAGTTTTCATTTTGATCCCTGTTCCAAACAATGACCTTCTCATTGCATGGAATCGATTCTTCTGTTCTCCTTCATTTGTTCTATTAGTGTGACATGCAGAAGCTGACCGTGGATGAGCTGAAGAGACTCTTGTACGAAACGTTCTGTGACCATCTGACTATGAAAGACATAGAGAACATTATCATGACGGAGGAGAACCACTTAAACAGCCCCGAGTGCCACGTAGATATTGACAGTAAGCAATCACGCTCATGCACTTCAAACACAGTAATGAAAAACAATGAAACCAACAATCAGTAGCAGTTCGTTTACGGAATGGTGACAAACGCAATACATTGATCATGGCTATTTGTGTCCCTGTGCCTGTTCGTTTTATTAGTGTCTGGGCACTGTAACGTCCATCAAAATCATCTGACAATTCTATTAAGCATATAAGACACATAGGCCATTATTGGTGTTGAGAAGCAGCCCATTTTAGCGGGTACTTATTTTGCTGATAGTCCTGGGGAAATAAGCTCATAAATCTGCACTACAACATCTTATTCCAGATTTTTGTGGCAGGCTGTTTTGCATTTATGTAAGAGGTACATACCTGTTTTGTAGCTTACTGAAAGCCAAACACACATCTGAGTCGAAAGTTAAGGAACGTGACATTTATCGTTTCGAAACAAATGTCATGTCTGTTGGGAAAAATCCAATATTGCTATAATAACATTTTTCTCTCCTTTTTTATTATTTTTCTCAACTTGTCCCCAAAGCAAGCCCCATGCAACAAGTCAAGCACACCTGTGTGCGCAAAAGCTTGATTTGTGCCTTTGCTATTGCATTTATCATCAGCGTCATGCTCATCGCAGCCAATCAGATGCTTCGAAGAGGGATGAAGTGACTGGTTCTCTTTATAAAACCACAAATGACTGACAGAAGATAAAAATGCAAAAAATATCCACTAATTTTACAGTTTTCAATGATCCCAGTTTAAAAAAAACACCAAAGGCTGAACTCAAACTCAAGGTATCAACAGACTGTTCTTAGCAGACGGAAGAACAATGTCCCAAAAGCCCAAAACAATTGACTTTAAATGTGTCAGTCATTTTTGTGTAGAAATAAAGCAGGAGCAACACAGATTAATTATCATTGTGCTATATAATATTAAATGTTTCCTATCAGCTCATGTTGAAATAATATGCATCTATTATAACACAGGACAAAATACTTAATGTATTGTATTGTGTAGTTGTAATTACCTTATATTCATATATAGATCCCATCACAGGGCATTGCCTAAAGTATTTTTTTAACATCACCTGTGCATGCATATAGTTTTCCAGACCCTAGACTTATGTTACCAAATGGTCCCAACCTGCATTAGTTTGACCTTGGTTATTTGTTGATACAGAATGAATAGATGGGTTAAACTTATTTGCCTACACCAAGTTCAAGTCATCAAGAGAAGTTAGGAAAAGCATTTAAAAATGAATTAAATGTATTAGAAATGTACCAGTAATAGATAGCGATGGAATAGCAATTTGGTAACAATTCAAAGTGTTATTCAATCTCAACTGTGCAATGAGAGTTTAATTGCAAAAAAGTATTTCTTCTAAGTCTTTACTCTCAGGATTATGATGGATCTTTTAGTTATTTGTCTACTGGTTGTGCGAGAAAGCATTGTGAAATATTATTGAATATTACAAACTATTCGTATTATATGTGTCAACTGAGATTAAATGTTTGTGTGTAGGTATACTGCAATATAACTGTTCTGAGTGTCAATACGTAATATGACATATTTGCATGAAATGTTTCCTAGCATTTTGATAACATTAATGTTGTTAATGAATAATCCGTCTGTATTAATATTATTTAACTTGTGGTTTTCATTGTTCTAGGGTGTTGTGATTTGTATAGTACCAAATTCTTAATTTGTTCTCTGTCATGTAACCATCTCCTATTTTCTATTCCATTTATTTTTTACATGTAAAGGTCGAGTTTTTTTGAGGCTTTTACAGCATAGTTCACAGGGAATGAAACAGCGAACAGTTTTAAGTGCAAAAGAAAGGGTCCTTAGCATTCTTACGTCAAAGCTTTATGTTTGGAGCAAGTTAATGGTAACAAGCAATATTTGGCTTTTGCATACTCTGCAAATGCATCCAGCATCTATCTGTAATTTATGCATTTGTTAGCAATCTCAGTGCCTAAACAATATGTTGGTATTGTTCTGTATGTCTTTGGCCAGGATTCCAAAGTCTAAATCTTTTGTGCACTTTCTGAATACGTAACACACAACCGTTTGTGTATCATGAATGACTACATACAGGGTCATAATACCAATAGGTAGTATTCATTAACAATTCTCTAACTACAATTTGAAACAGCATAACTAAGCATCAACTGCGCCTGCATCTGCACCAGTTTATGGGGATTGTAAAGACAGGAATATTGCATTTGTAATAGGATGGCTAGAATATAAAAACATTTACATGCAACTTAAGGTGACAGTTTAATATTTCATAAATCGAATGCAAGACTTAGTTTTCATTATTTCACAGGACAAGAGACAGATTACAAAAGGCACTTCTATTAGAAAGTCAACAAACTCAAGACATCTTTGACTTGTAAAATAGTTCCTGCTTTTTTCACACTGAACAGACCAGGCAGGTCATGCTGACATGATGAGACAGTCTGTCTAAAAAATATATCAGCACTGATGAAAAACGATTTTCTTTGCAGTTTCATGTATTTGTACATTTCTGACATGTATTGTGTAATGTTAAAATAAGCTTTTGTTCTAAAAATATGCAATTGATGCTTATATGACGACAGTTTACTGTGATTTAAAGTTACGATTTACATATATACAGATAAGAGATACAGATTTCAGGACATCGGAAACATATCATATTTTCAATTTCCAAAGTGCAGGCATGTGATCTGTGTATTCTGTGTAAGTTGTTTTTACACACTTCTAGAATTAATATTATTTAACATGGCAATATTTGTCAATCAGCATAAAAGAGTGAGACTCTAAAGATGATATATTTTTTATTTTGTTTACCAGTATTTTTCAGTATTTCTTTCATATAAATTCATCTAATTCCATATTGAAATATAGCACATATACTTAAAATTGGAATTGTTCGGTTACATATCGACTGATACATGATAGCAATTAGTTCACATATTAATGTACTGATGTAACAGTAATTTATTGAGCTGATGTTATGTAATTTTCTATTGCGTCAATGTAGAACAATCTTGAATCTATGATGTGCCAAAATGTGCTGATTATTACATTTAATTGTATAATGTGAGCAACTGAATTAAAACGGTAATGGTTCTTCTTTGCTCTTTCTATTTTTTTATTTTTACCTAATTTATCTAATGCTTATATTTAAGAGTGCAAAAAAAGTCAATACTGTGGCGGAGTGTGACGGCTCTAATCTTTCTCTTATGTCCTGAATTGCTTTGGGGGATGTAAATAACTGAACTGTAGGTGTTGATGGTAGTTTTAAGTTCCTAAACTCAACTAGCTTAAGCACGAAGTCTCCAGAAGTAAAGCAGACATTTAAAAGCTTTTAGACAACTAATTAACATTGTCTTTGCTCCGATACAAAACCAATAGAATCTTTCATCACCAGTCTGGCAAACGTACCACATCCCAGTAAAGTGTAACATTCATCAGTGCAACATTCATCAGTGCAGACTAGACGAATTCACTGAGGCCAGGCTAGCTAACAGTATGGAACATCTCTGGAACAAGCGATCAGGAGGAAATTGAAAAAACTCCTCTCATCTGAATTTCAATTCAAAACTACTGACACAGAATGCAGACACAAACAATAGCTCTCTCCATTGTCTAACATTTTTCCTGAGAACACAGTGTTTCTGACAAACTTTAAATGAACCAACCATTATGTTAGCTATTTTCTATTAAGAAAAATAACACCATGCAATTTGTGAGCCCAGAAAGGAACAGAGTGTGCTACTAATTGGAATAAAATACATCTGAATAAATTAACCTTCACGTCTATTGCTATACAGTTTGATACAAATATGAAAAAATACTGTAAACTAAAATATATAAAAGAGGTCTTGTAAAATCAGCAGCATGATGACAAGGTTTTAAACATAACTATCAGTAGTGTGTGTGTGTGTGTGTGTGTGTGTGTGTGTGTATATATATATAATGTATATATTAACCCCAATCATTTTGCAATGTCACTCTCCAACCACCAATGGGTGGGGGGTGGAGAGATGGAGGAAGATCTGGAATAGACAGAAGATATGGAGGTATCTCAATGTTTTCAAGACACTCTTCCTCTTCCTCTTCCATCTTTAAAATGCTGAAATGAAAGAGGAACACAAGTTACAGTCCTAAACTCAAAAACATATGTGCGCATTCTTGACCATTGGAGCCTATATGCTGGTTAATTATGCAAATGAAGCAGCTGCAGGCAACCTAATTTTAATACCTGTCAGGGTGACCTCTAAAACAGGACTTTTCATGCATTTTGATATCAATGATGCAGATTCGGACCCGAGCAGTTTGGGTCTGTCATTCATGATTCATGTTCAAATAAAACAAAATCTGCTTGTTTAAGACAAACAAAAATGTCTTTGCTATACTGCTAACAGAACGACTCCCATTCAGTGTTAAATATAAATTGTGAATACACTTGAAAAAAGTGAGGAAATAAAGGTTACATCAAAGACTTAGTGGGTTTCTTGATTTCTTGAATAAAACAACTCCAGGCGTTTGAAAATCATTATTTTTGTACTATTTCATATTTAGTACCTTCCTGATGTCAAGGCAGTCTGTTTCTTCTCTCTTTTGGAGAGCCATTCATCAACGCTGCGTTCAGAGGATGATGCATTTTGGTCAGGAAACTCCTTCTGTCGCCGTTCATCTGACCGGACATTGCCAAAATGTTCTCCGTTTAATAAATGCCGCAAATTTGTTATATACACCAACAGCCATCAGTGCTAGACATGGCTGCTCAATACACTTCCAAGTATGAATTTGATGGAATCGACTATCTACCCAAAGGCAACCGGAGATGATTGCCGAAAAAGACGAGTTTAAACTTTATCATCTCACCATCAATCTTTTGCTCCAACATCTTCATGTGCCTCTCGGTCATGTGTGAAAAACGACAGCTTGTACCAAATACACACTGTCCTGAAAGAGAGAATTACACATCGTCATTAAAGAGACCAAGAGAATAAAGTACACTGGTTGTGGCACCTACAGTGTAAAAGAAAAATGAAATGAAATAAAATAATTAAGATGCGATACTTTCTTGTCAAAATCCTTTTACCTGTCTGGAGAAACTTTCTGCATGGTTCCTTTGATCGCTCATCATTTAAAATTGTGGCGGCGTCTGAAAACGAATGCAAAAATGAAGTGCTGTACACTCTTATAATTCTTCGTGGAATTTTTCTGTGAGTTTCTCAAATTCTCTGTAATTACCTCTAAAGTGGTCAAACCAGGCTTTCTTCGCCCGGTGGTGTTGGACGCCGTTCAGGTGCTTCTTTCTGTTGTGCAGGGTGTCCTGAAAGCTGCGGTCACAATAGTCGCAGTAATATCTCTTCCCCATTGTTGCTTACACGTATCATATGATTTAAACCAGATTGCAAAAGAATAAAAAATACATTTCAAAACACGTCCTCGAGTTGGCAAACGTTTAATACTAAATTCAAATTCAATATGGCGAGGAAAACATACACACGGCGCAGGCGCAGAATTAAGCAACCACGAGCGCCCTCCGGTGGATAAATACCTCGTCTTAACCGGCAAAGACCTATTTTCTTTTCATCCCACCCTAGAAGACTCAAGATCTGGATTTTGTCGGAACCATCTGGAATTTAAGAAATGTTCAACAGTAGTAACGGCGAATGTATAATATAATGGTTCAACGACAAAACCCTTCACGCGCTCCCACTCAGCAGGTGGCAGTCGTGCTCACGTTTTCCACCACCATCGCACCTTTCACATTAAATATGCGGTTCTGAATCGGTATACTGAAATAGCTCATGAGGTGGCATTATACAAACGACTATCTACTCGTCCATCTTTGAATGTATTTCAGTGTGTTGGACTTGACGCCGACTGAAATTTCTCACCAGACCACATACACAGTTACTGCGCTCCCTGCTCCAGGCAGACAGGACTGCTGATCGGTGACACCGTGGCCCCGATGGCCAAAAACACGCTGTCGTCGCGTTTTAGAAAGGTGGACATTGATGAATTCGACGAGAATAAATTCGTAGACGATCACGATGAGGCAGCCGATCAGCAAGGACCCGATGCGGCGGAGGTCGACAACCTCATCAGGCAATATCCTTTATTATGAGCGCAAATGTGAATGGTACTAGGGACTTGGGCATCAATGTTGACCCGTTCAGTACAGTAGATTACTAGAGCGTGGCATAATTCATTTGTTTACATGATTTTGACAGTTCGTTGTTTTGTTTTTAAGACTACAGTGACATTTTGATACAGTTTACGTTATGCTTTCCTGAAGCAAAGTTAACTGTGTAGTGCTAATTCAAATGAATTTGCATTCAACGCTTCTCGCATATAAAAACCTGTTGCAGAAGATGGTTTTAGGGCGCGGAATGTCTTTTGTCTTATTTAAAGTAGCATGTAATTTTTTTCGATACAGGTTTTTTCGTGGGACAAAGACAACATCAAATTTGCGATAATTCAGATTAATAATTTTGTCACAGTTTTCTTAGTTTATTGTCAGACATTTGAAGGAAACAAACGTCTGCATTGTATCATCTTATTAAACCTGTTAAGGAGGGTTGGGCATCTACATATGTCATTCTGGTTTTCTTGTTTATGTCTGTATAAAGTTCACAATGGTGTTATATGTGAGATCATCGTATTTGTTTACTATCTCCATGGTGCTCACTATACTGGTAGGGAAAACGTAACAACTTGTAGTTTATGGAAAGGTTGCAACAAGTAATGTGATTATTTTGTTAAGGTTGTTTTTAGCCTGTATGTGCTGTCTAGTTTTTAAATTTGGCCCTAGCAGGATGTAGCATAAAACATTTGACTTTCATATCAGATGCTTGTTGTTTCCCCATTGTACCCAGAAACCTCTAATTTGCATTGGGCTTTATGCTTCCTTTTAACTAATCCATGCTACCTGGTTTAGTAATTCCTGCTGATGGTATCTTGAGTTGATCTGGTGAAGCTGCCAAACCCAATGACTTTCACATCCTAAGTCAAGGTCAAATCTCCTTAGAATCAAGATAATTTATGCAAATAGTTCACTCTACACGCAATATCTAAGACAGAGGTCTATGTCTTTATTTAGTCTAGATTGTCTTCATTTAGCTTTCATAATCACTGCGTGATTCAGTTTTTATCACTGAAAGTCTAAAACCCATAGTAATCACTGTTATCACTGTAATCACTGTAAAAACATAACTGTTTGTATGGTATAAAGAATAGCATGGGCATCCACTTATGTGAGACCCTGTTCTCCCCTGCCAGGTGAGGGGCTTTAGAGTATGATGGTCGGATTGAGTGCGGTGGGCACCGGTATTTGACATTTTTGGCACCGCGTAATTTGCAGTGTGAGGTATTATTTGAGTGATGAACCTCACTTTGAAAAACAAGAGGTCCCACAAGGGCTTGGTCTCCACTTGGTCTCAGTAGAGCACTCCTGGAAGTACATACTTTTGCCACAGTAAATGTATATATGAATATTGAAGTGTCTCTCCTCCTGCAGGAAAGGGTGCAGAATGTGTGATACACTTAGTTTACATTTTGGTGTCACCACATATGTTGTTTTAATATGTACTGCTCTGCATACATTTCCAGGCCGGAAAGCTCAATTAACCTTTATATTCAGATATATGGTTATCTGCAGACTGGTTATATCTGGACATGTTTAATACATTGTCAGTGCTAATGTAAATAAGGACACTTAAGGTCATTTTATTCTGTTTAATTTTTACTTATATTACTCTGTATTTACTTCCTAAGCACTAGGTGCTAAAAGTGAGAAATTATTTTAAACGGCAACTCTAATCTTAACAGTCCTGTATTATAAGACTTTGAGAAAACAAATTTGATGGTGTATAGTTCAGGCCAAATGTAAGTGGAACATCTCAGCATAGCATATAAAGGACAAGCAGGGACAAGAAGCTTGAAATAATCTGGAACACAAGGGCATGTGTTGACATTATGGGTGTGTGAAGACTCTCTGTTTCGCTTCTGTATTGAGGCCTTTTATTTTCGTATATTTAGGTCACAGCTTTAAAATCGTAATACTTGGCAGTGATATTAATGTTATCCTTCTAATAATCTAATTAGGAGAGTTACATGAATCTAGGTATAGGTGTGTCTTGTTCTAATGTCTTTTAATATTAATTCATTCAAATGTCATTCAAAGTGTGTGAGAATACAACCGCAAGCAACTGCAACGGACAGAATAATCAATCATCATCTAAACACTTTGTCTTGTCTGAGAGAATAATTTGTTCTGGAACACGTATCTTTGTATATGAGGTATAATGTTGTTGATAAGTTGAGGCGCTGATAGACTGTTGAAATGTTCCTTAACCAGTTATAATGCACAGGGGACATGATGGCGGCTCTTCATATTGCTCTTAGGAACCCTCCAATCAACAGCAAGAACCCAGCAATAAAGGTATATGTTCAATAATAGCATATTCGTAAAATAAAGGAATACGTGAACACTGCACGATTAGCTGAAATACTCTCTCATCCCTCTCTCTCTCATTCTCTTTCTCAGGAAAGAGCTCAGACTGTGGTGTTGAAGGTGCTGACATCATTTAGGAGCAGCGATATAGAGTCTGCTGTTAAATCTCTCGACAAGAATGGAGTCGATCTTCTCATGAGATACATCTACAAGGGTTTTGAGAAGCCAACAGAAAACAGCAGTGCCATTTTGCTGCAGTGGCATGAAAAGGTAAGACCCCTTCACAAATATCGAGGTGAAATTTAAAGGGGCCATTGTTGCGATCATTGTTCTAGTTTACAATCAAAGTGAACCTGTGATGTATGGGTATTTTGTTGCTTTTTTAATGTCCAATGTGTACATTATGAGTAGAAAAGGGGCAAACGGCAATTTCTTTTGTTTTTTGTAACAGGCATTTGCCGTAGGAGGACTAGGATCTATTGTTAGAGTTATGACAGCCCGGAAGACCGTATGACTACTTTGACCAGACCTGGAAACAGTGTCACTAAGAGACACTAAGGACTTGGCTTGCCGATTACGTACAGGAAAGAAGAATCATCATTTTTGATGCTACTGTGTCTTGATGAAGAACTATAAACTGTAAACAAAAAAAAACACAGACGCACTAATTTCAAAATGAAAATATTCTTGTGTTAAGTAACTTTCATATGCCAATATATCATAAATTATTCTATGATATACCAGCATCAAAATGATTGATCAGACAAGGGTTTGTGTAAAACAACGATTAAGACAGAACATGCTATGGAAAACAAAACAGCCCCCAGTGTAAGTGCTTTGAGTTACATGATGAATTCAGAATTCCACACATTTATGATTAGGTGAGTTTAAGCAGCAACAGCGAGTCAGTCTGTATTAAATTGATGTCCTCTGATTTGAGGTGTTTTCTGTGCTATCTCGGACCAGACTAGATTTAATCAGTTTTAGTTTATTTTACATCATTGGTCCCAAACTCTTGTTTGTGCAAAGATTTAATAATGGAGGCAGTGATGTACACCAAAGTGGTAAGAGTGGGGATCATTGTAAAGTGCCTGCTACAACAAAATAAACAGATCTCCCTTATGTTGTTGATTCTTCAGTGTTTGCTTCTGGTCTGATTTGATGTCTGTGTTATTTATGCAGAATACAATGAAATGGCATGATTTAACAGTCATATAGTGATGTGTTGTACTGTACTACAGGCAGGTGTTTCACCTGTTTGACAGCTCTGTGAGGATGGTGACCTACAGAAGCATGTATACATGTACAGGAAATGCAGATAAAAAGGGTTTTCAAAGAATTTTGGAGGATGTGCCACTAATAACATGTATCATGCCAAAACTGCTACTCTCGGGGTATCTGTTCAGAAAGTACAGAATGCTGTAATCTCACTGTAGGGTGACAAGGACCAGGAGCCATATTTATCTATAGTGACAGCTCATCTGTAAATATCAAACTTGTTTTTCATGTGATACATACACCTTTATAAACCAGCTGAGGTATTTTCACTTCTGGAATTCGGAGGCTTTATTTTATTTTTCTCATTGCATCAGTTATAGAACTAGATAGAGATTCCCCATGTGATAATGTAAACACACCACAAGTTAGGCAAAACAGTCATAAACTTTTTAATGTTCTTAAATAGCATTCTTAAAAACAAAAAGGCTTGCATGTTTTGGTATCATCACATTTTTTTCATTGTTCATTTTTTCTGCATTTAACAACAAACATCAAATATAATTTGGCAACAGATAAGACAAAACAGTTAAGTGATTGAAAACACATGACAACCAGACAATGCAAGTATGGTCAACTAGCAACTCTAGAACCCCTTAACTTATAAAGAAAGAGTATTCTGACCGTTAGATCACTTTTGAAAATGTTCCCTCCCACAACAGTAGGAACTGGTAGAAATCACCCGAAATACATCCTTTAGATATGGCCCCACAAACCATGATTACAACAAAAAAAACAAATACACAAGTTAATATTCCTTCTATTCCTTCAAATCATGGTCATTAAAGCATTTAACTATGGTATTAAAATAGAGCAGAGAACTATCAACATCTAATGTCTTGTTTGCTAATTAATGTTTGAAATGTCTTGAAATGCGCAATTGACTACTCACTTGGTAAGAAAACACCTAGATAAAATTATTTCCATATCAAAAATGGGTATTGCATTTTTATGTCCTGAATCTAAGGTTGGTACGTTTCTATTGTGGTACATTTCATGCATAAGTGCTTATAATCTGTATTTACCCATGTGCTCTTCGCTTAAATGTATGCTGTGTATACAGGGACTGTCTCAGCAAGAATTTAGAGGACAAGAATTTATAGAATGTTGGAAAGTTGAGACATTAAATCCACCTACTTACAGTCTAACACAAATGAAATAAAACAAGGCAAAAACATTCAATGGTCAACCAGTCAAGGTCAGAAGACTAGCCAGAGGAAACAGTGACACTGACCATCTGTTTCCCTGCTTGTCTCCATCTAGCCCTCTTGCTTTTGGCAAACGTAAACAGCATAATATACAGAGCTAGGCCATAAAACGATTTGTGCCTGCGAGAGTGCGGACAACAAGTTTGTCTGCGTAATTTGGGCAGTGGAAATTTCATGTGAGGGTTGATTCTGTTTGGCAGTGAATTGTTCAGCAAACATTAGCAAACTTCTCTCTTTTTCTAAAATAGGGTATTATTCAAAAAATACATCAGTGGAAGCAGCTATATTTGCATCACAATCAAAGAATTTTTGGACAGATCTTGCAGAACATGCAAAAATATAAATGTGGTTCACTGACGAGGGTTGAGTTGCTGAATTAAAGGTGAGAGATGAGACGATCCTAGAATAATTTACAGGACCTTGTGCTCTCCACATGCAAGAATCTTTTGGTCCCATTTGATTAGCCATGATCAAATGTACAGTTAAGGGAGGAGAGTTGGTAAACCGTGACAACCGTGATTATTCAAAGCCTGAACGTGTGCCATTTTTTAAATATAGACAGAGAAAGCTATCTGCCACTCTCAAACAAGTGTGACAGAATGGAATGATCGGACATGCCTCTTGCCATTAGCACAATAAATAACATCAAAATCAAACTTAAATAGTGCAAGTAAAGTGCAAGGCTATTATTGTAACCATTATCATAATTATCAATATCAGAGTGACGTAATGAAACAAACGAAACACTGATCACATCACATCTCATTAGACTGGTGGAATGTCCTTGACGCTGATGGATTGTAAAGGAGTTTTTTGCCAGCGTTCCTTGGAATGTCATCTGACTGCACTTGTGTGAAGTAGCGGAGGGGTTGGGGCGGGGTGAAGTGCACAGATGAGACAGTGGCATGGTCCATTCACGAATTAGACACACAAACACTGCCCCTGTCACATGCAGGGGGTCATCTTTTCACAGATCTGCCACGACGAACAACTCAGACAGACACACTTCTCTGCATCACATGAACGTCTTATAGAACTATACATATATGTAGATATATACACAAAATTATTACCTATATACAGGAATATTAGCCTGTACGTCTCTGTGACATTATAAAAGAGAACTTTGTTGGCTATTGGTGTCCACTGCACACATGGAATAAGACATAAGGTTATTACATCAGCTATGTAAGCATGGGCTTACCACACTAATGAGGCATGCTATAAAGAATCTCTTTTTAAGAAACAGCTGTTGAAATTGAGATCCTGCTTGTGACGCCGCTATTTTTTGAGAACCAGCGGATGACCAAAATAACCCGAAAGAGGCACAGCACAGTGGACGTCCTTCAAAAGGCCAGGCTGAAGTCCACAAAAATTTGTCTAAGACGGAAAAACTAACAAACAGAAAAGACAAGATGTATAAAAAACATCCGAACGTCAAAGCAACAAACCAAAAATGCGAACATGCAGCACGCTCCCTATGGAAAAGTTGTGTAAACGTTGCAGAGGCAAAGTGTTAAGAAGAAAAACAATCTTCCTTCTCGAAAATGCATTCTGCCAAAGCGTTAGGCTCATCTTAAACGTTTGGAAGAATCTCCTTGGAATAACATCAATTACAATAAAAAAGTTTTCAATGTTTTCTTTTATAACTTTCATGATTCTTTTTACTCAATCTATAATCACCCAATTTCCCTTGTTATCTTATACTCTTTGTGCTCTCTCAAGACCTTCTGAAACTGTGATAGCTGCCCTCAACAGGTCTGAACAGCCCCGTGCCTGCACTCATATAGTACATGCATGTATTAAATCAATGTGTTCTCCTGTATGCCGGGAGCAACGCTTGCATCTGGGTGTGCGCAGATCCTTAAAATCTAGAAATATATGTGAACATGACAAACTGTAAATATCTGCCCACAAGGATGAAACATTTCTCTTGAATAGTCATTAAACTATTTAGATCTAAATGTTTAGAGAATAGGTTAAACACCCAGGAAGTTTATTCATAAGAAACTACCTATATTATGAGCTGTGTAGGGGCATGAGCATATGTATGTGCGTACATTGGCATGGTGCCACCATGTGGTCAATAGTTATCCAACATGCCATCAGAGAAAAGGTTCTGCACGTCCAACATGGCTGCCATCTCCAGCACATGCTTCTGTAGAAGGCTGCTCTCCACCATCTCCTGTCTGGGCAGCGGGGGATATGATTCTGGAAAACTCCTCACTTCCTGTAAGGCACACAGAAATAGGTCCCTCATCCAACATCCAAAAATAGCAACAAAAGATGTAGATGCTGTATCTGTGATTCGTCTTTCCAGTTGTATTCAACCGACAAACTATATTTACTTATCTGACAGGTTTAGTACCTTAAAATTTCAGAACATTCAATTTGATTTGGTTCTTGGTTTTGCAAAATTGGCTGCAATTTTTATTTTAAGTGAGTATGTCTTAAATCAGTGCCTCTCAACAGTTCCAAAAATGTTTATCGTGCAAAAGTTATTAAGGATGCACCTAAAATCAATTATTAAAATGTTTTAATATACTGTAATTAATATGCATAGATGCAAAATGATTAACATGATACATGAATAATTAGAGCCTGACCGAGGATGCGTTCTTGTATTCAAGGAGATTATACTGTACAGAGCACAACAGAATGGAACGAAATTCAGGTTTTTGAAGATGTCGCTATTTTTGGATCTATCTGAACTATTTTTAACTTCAGTTTTAGTGGCACAAGACACTGAAAAACTATTATTTGTATTTAGGATCGTTTTTTCCCTACCTTCCATGACCTAAACAAACCACACCTGCAATCAATGTCTCCTGACCAATAATTTCCTAATGATGAGTCAGATTTGTAACATTATTTGTTGCTGTAATATTGTTATTCATTGATTAATATTAACCGAATTGTGTTTATTACATGAACATGTATAATTTTCATTCTGATCGTTCTCACCCGGAAGAGTTTGTGTAATCGGAGTGTGGCGCAGCAGAACACAAAGCGTATCGTCAGCAAACGCAGAAACTCGTCCCCATAAAACTGCAGATAGGCTTGATCTGAAATACAGCCAACAGGACAACAGTGAGCTTTTCATCAGTCTGATCAGCCACGGGTAAATATTTAATGTATAAAAACTTATAAAAGCATTTAAAAAAATAAAGGCTAAGTCACACACTAGCATTACCGATGACTCGTGAACTGGTGATCATCTGGCCGATGTCTTGGAAAACCTTCCGCAGGAGTTCCTGGGCCTTTTCCCACAATCCATAGCGCATGCTGGTCAGTCCACAGACTGTCAGGAAGCCCATGAGGGGGTTGTAGAGGAAGAGAGTAAACAAACTCCCACGCTGAGATTGGTCTGTGAGTAATAAGTAATAAAAATAGTTAGAATTATATAATCATAAATCAATTACGGCCATAAATTGAAAATAATACAACTACTGAAAAAGATAAAAGATGATAAAAGATGAAATAAGATGTACTGGTATTCACTGTAAATGTTTTTTATTGCTTCTATAAAATGGTTTCTCTGCATCTTTCAGTGGTTTTGAATTCAGGTTATCCAATAAGATTTTAAAGTCGGAATGGAATGCCAAACCAACAGGGAACAGAAAAGGAGACCTTGCATGCTCTTCGGATATACTGTCGGAGAGAGCAGGCATACCATTGGCTGACCAAACAGATTGGAGAAATTCTGTGGGGAGAAAGCCATAATATTAACGTTAAGAGACCAATTATACACATCAAATTTAGTTTACTAGTAGACCATTTTTAAATAACCTACAAAATGTACACAAGGGGGCGCTCCATTACAGACCTAAGCGTTTATCTAATAAAATCAGTTGAAGGACAAAACTTTAAACAAAGGCTCATCAAATCATTCTTCGAGAAGACAAAACCATAACAGTGCTGATTTTAACTCCTTTTTCAAGTTATCTCACTGCTGACTATGCTTATGGAGACAGACCATCATATTTACAAAGCAAGCACATGGCTGTTCCTGAATAATTTATAATAGCCTTATGATGTCACAGAATGGTGCAATGATGAAAGAAATGCGAGCGTGTGACAGAAAGACGCAGCTGATGTCTCACGCTCACCTTATAAGCTGTACTGTTGGATGAGTCGACGATAATAAACAGAGGTTTCCTGGTAAAGGGGAACAGGTCTCCTGGGTGAAGGCTGAAAAACACATTGCACATGCATCACAGAAAAACACCTTAAAGGTACAGTGAGGCATTTCTGAGAAACGCTGCTGATAAGTGAAATGAACAACCAACAAACTATTTTGTGAATATTTGCTCTATGTCTGTTCTGTGTGTGTATTGAAAGAAATCCTTTACAGAAATCCCTTACTGTACCTTTAATGCCGAAATGCACACTAAGCACATGCTAGTGTCAATGTAGGCTACCACAGAGTGGGTGACAATGATAGATGGAGTGCGGTCTCACCAGTGCATCTCTTTTTGCGCCTGGTTCCTCTTCTGCACCATCTCACCGTTCACCACATCTCGGTTAGTATTGGTCAGGACGCCACCAAAGTCATAAGGTCCTGTAATTATATACATGTGAAATGTGATACGTTAAGACTGCTCGCTCCTTATGGATTCTTCATCAGAGTGAAGCATCATGGGAAACGGTTTTCTGTGCATATGAAGCTCTGCAATATAGACATGTTTATAAGGGACTCAGCTTTACACTGCCGTTCCATAAGATCTTAAAGAACTTTGTACAAACAGGGTTGGTAAACGTTTTACACCAGACTAATGCTAACAAACATAAAATTTAAGAGTTCTGGTTATATCTTTGAAACAGCGTGATTTATTATAACCAATTTGTTTCTGGTGCTGTACATGTTTTCCATATAGTTTCATTATATAGTTTCATTTTTGCCTGCTTTAACAAACTGAGGGATATATTGAACTTCTAAGGTTATCAAGGTACTGTTCATAAAGCTAAAGTCATATTTAACCTCGATTATTTCTTTAACTGGATCATTGTGTGAGAGAGACAGTACAATAAACAGAAACAGGATGGAAACAGAAGTATAGATTATCTACTGTATCTACTGGATAGTTATGTTGCCAGACTCATTGTGAATAATATTAAATTAATGACATTCCACTTCAGACAGCAATATCAGATAAAGCAAAAGATCAGAAGCACCTCAGCGTACCTTCACAGTCTGAGCGTCCGGTAGGGAAAACTCCAGTGGCTGAGAGATACACTAGCAGCACGCTATTGGCTGGCAGCTCCTATCAATCAGTGCAAGAAAATAAAAGCCTCGATGAGGAGAACAGAAAAATCCATCCATTGAATCAGCTAATTAAATCTGATCATTCACAATACTGCAAAAGCAAAACCAGTGTTACAGAGAGCTTAATTAATATGTTCAGTGACACTAAGTGTTACACAGGCGAAATGTCTCAATAACGGCCTCAACTGTAATAATACATTCCAAGCAACATTTAAAAAACATTATTCATAAAAAACAGTATTCATTTTTGCACACACACACACACACACACACACACACACACACACACACACAGAATAGCTGTGTGAGCCTTAAGCAGGGGTTTTAGCACTTAAGCAGGTTTGAGGGGGTACTTGGAAGGGTTTTAATTTTGCTTTGTTAAAACCTGTAGCTCTTTGTTACTTGTAAGTCATAGATTCTCTTTAAAATCCGTAGCAATCATTCTGTATTCACTCATGAGTAATGTTTCAAACTTGTCGAGCTTCAATGGGATTTAAATTCCACCATACGAAAAGTTTAAATGACAATACTTTCGTAAAATGTCACCTCTGATTTTAGTTTAAAAATTAATTCCCTATTAGGTTTTTCTCAGAAAAATATTTCTATGATTGCCACCAGTATAGTCATAACAGTATGATGCCAGTAGGTGTGTGGAAGCAACTCAGTGAGTGTTTTACACACAATATTGATAGTTTTCCATCAATTTTAAAAGTGAATTACGATAATAATGACTACTTTATAAATATTAATAACAACACTACATGAAATTCAATAAAACATGAGGTGAAATAAATGCCTTTCTGGTTCGGTGTTGATGGGGCCCTATGGGTCTTTGGAGTTACAGAAGTCAAAAAGAAAACGCTGGAATAACTAATGACAGAAAATGGATAAAGAAGCCGATACAAAAGACTGTAACAATTATTTGCCAACATTTATTAAAAAAACAAGCAGCAAGATGGAAAAGAAGCTAAAAATAGGGATGTCTAAGGGCTAAAAATGAAATGCTCTGTAGAAACGTGTAACGCTCTGAGTCATGTGCGTGTGGGTTTTCCTCACACTCATGAGGTGCTACGCTCCAGCAGCGCAACAGGCAGAGGAGACAGTAACGTGTTAACACCCCTGACGCGTGCCATGCACACACACACACACACACACACACACACAGAAATGCATTGTCACTCAGAACATTACATGCAAAAATGCAGTTTGTAATGTATCTGAGCCCTTCACTCTTATTATACTGAGGCCCTGAATCTTAATGACCACCTGAAATGACTTGGCGAGCCCATTTCTCTGTCTTGTATTGATGTGTTTCTTGTCGAAATAAGCAATAAGCTTTAGTTGCATCACAGCCATGAATTGACTTGCTAGTCAACTTGCTGCAGGTAATATTACTGGGAAGGAAATTCTTATTTTAAACATTTAAAGACAGCATTTCTGGTGTCTTTAAGCTGAATCGTCATGTTTAAAGCTACAGGGTCTCTGTGTTAGTACAGTGTTAAAACAAGATGCAAATAGCCAAATGAAATAGCCAACTGACAGGTGCTAAATATAGGTAATGACATCGGCCAAACCTTGAAGGAGGCAGACAGGAAAGTGTAAAGCTGGCTGAAGGTTGGTTTGTAGAGGAGATATTTATGAGGATTCTCTCGCTTGGCCGGCTTTTCATTGGGCTCCTGTAATAAGAGAGATAAATGAGTGAGAGAGGGATAGAGAGACACAGAGAGAGAAATGAGGGAGAGAGGGATAGAAAGATGTAGAGTAAGTGAGAAAGAGCAGTGAGCGAGCAAGGTGAAATATGCGAGGGAGGATAGATGAAAATACTCAGAAACACTCAACATAGAGAGTGACAGGGAGAGTGTAAGAGTCTTCTCTTACAAGTGTCCCTGGCTTGGAGCTTTGTGTGGCCAGGTTCACTGGTTCCCTCTCAAGGGCTTGAAGCATACGAAACATATCGATAGTCAGCTCACTAAACTTCACCTGAGGGTAAAGAAATAGCAAAGGAGATACAATTCAACCATTTTACAAGCTTACTATAAGCCAGACTACAAACACAAAATGTACTACTACACACGGTTATAGGTGTCAATCTAACATAATTTAAGAAATCTGTGCTGGAAACAAAAAAATACTGATTATAAAAATATATAAAACATTTTTTGCAGTGTACAAATCATGATGTGTGATCCACATGATATGTTTCAAGTGTCTACATTTTAAGTGCTTTAATTTACATAAGAGGGCACTGCTTGAATTTGACATGTTATGTAACTTCAGCTTGCTAGGTGTTTTTGCTGGGTGCTTTTTAGAACAGAGATGTAACCGTGCGCCCACCTGATTGTTACAGTTGCCAATGATGAGTGCATCTGCCAAGGAGAGCTGGCCAACCACCATGCCCTGCTCAAGTGAGGGCACGCCCCCTTCCTGCAGCCGATTGGACATGACAACCACACCGTTGTCATCATTTAGTATCATAAGTGGATCTGCCTATGTAAGTTCAAATACAAAAACACAGCCACATCTGTAAAGCAAACTATAAATATAATGTGATTTTATAAAGAATGCACTAAATCTGATCTTCAAGTAGGACAAGGTTGTATTAAGGGTCTACTAAGGTGCTACTGTGCACATTATTTTAAAGATTTTTTTTTTATAATGATCCCCAATTAAAACAATGCCGTGCGGCGCCTCTGAAACAACTTTCTGTTCAGGCTGATGTCACCAAGCTCTTTTTTAACCCCTCCCCTTCAAGCGCCTATCATATAGAAACCACCCACCTTTAGCCATTTAATTCCCAATGGATGAAATCTAATACCATTATACAGCTTTTCTCATTGAACGACCCCATCTGTTTCACTCAGGAATGGCCTCATGTCATGACTTTATTCATGCAATACTGATAGTACTATTTCAAAATATAGACTAAAAACTCACTTCCACAAAAGCAGCAACTTCCTGCAGCACCAGGTTCCACTCCAGCTGGTCTTCTGTGTTGAAGCGCTGGGTGTAGTCTTCAATCTCCTCCGAAAGCTCCTGCAGAAAGACACACGCACACAAGACACAGATGGATGTCTTAGACGCGCTGGTATAGACCAGTGGTACAGTTGTTTTCTTCCCCAAAAATAAAGCACTGCAGGCAATATAGGGAATTGTCCTTTATTAAACAAAATATAAAATGAAAATAAATCCACAAAAGTAATAGCTGTAATTTAATTTGAAACAATGCCAAAACATTACCACACAAACATCCAACAAACTTATTGACCGATCCTTTGTTGAGAATCTCTGTTTGATTGAATATCTACAATAAGCTATGTAAAATTTGTAAAAGAATCCATTGGTCTGCTGTCCATGACTTACCTTGACCAGCACTTTAACCAGGTCCATCTTGTTGAGCAACAGACAAACAACGATAAAGCGAGCATAATACCTCAGCTTTTTAACCACCAGCTCTGGCCTGCCCAGAGAAGAAAAGCAGAGGTCATTTGTCTTTACTATTTGGTCAAAATTAAGCCTCATTTGAAGATATTCACAGAACGTCGTAAACCAAATAAATCAAATAAGCCTCAGCTGTGCTCGCTACGACTCTCTGTAGCCTCTCTTCACCTGTCTTCTTTGTTGACTTGGTGATAATATGATCGTTGGCGAATGGCCGAATAGAATGAAAAGGCTTCGTTTAGGTAGCTCGTTTCTGAAGTGCGGAGGCTAAAGGAGACAAAACAAAAGATAAAAGTATAAAAAAGTCTTTAGGTGCTTCTGAGATTGTATTTGAATCAAGCTAAATAAGCAAATGAAAGGAAAGTTTCTTACTAGTAATGGTAGTACAGTTGGCCAATTTTTGAGGCGACCTCTCCTATCTGCCACCTCTTGAGACCATACCGGTTGTCCAGGACCTGTCTGTACTCCAGTAAAGTAAACATAGTTAAGAGATCTCTCACTGTCAATATGATGTTGATGTCACTGATACTGTAGTATTTAGAGGAAATATCAAAAGAAGGCTTTATGTGCACTTTAAAACTTAAGACTTATGTTTTTTTGCTTTGTGTTTGAGCTTTCCTGTTTTAAAAATAGATCTTTCTGCAGGGCTGACCTGTGCTGCTGCTGAAACTTCCACAGCTTGGTATATACATCAAATGTTCGGCCAAAATAAGACTGCCACTGTTTGTGTCCATACTGAGGCAGATCCCTGCAAGAATGTGAGCAAACAAATGTGAGAAACATTTAGATACAGCTTAAAAATACATTTTCTTCATTGATTGGTATTCAGAACAGGTTAAGGAATAAACCTCTGGAGCAAAATCAAGAATCAAAAGCAAAAACAGAAACTTGTGTAAAAACTCTGGGTTTTTCTGAACCAAGATCTCGCCTAATCTTGTCTAATCATCTCCCATATACTGCAAATTTTACATCATAAATTGTATTTACCCTGATGCTGTACATATAAAAGGCATTATGTAAGCCATTTCAACCCCTCACAGCTATTATAGGACATCAGACAACATGTGGACTGAAGCAGACGAGGCCTCTGAAAATACATCCGGTCATGGTTGTCATTAGCATCATGATGACAATGGGGAGACAAGATGCAAAAAAAGATCAATCAGAAAGAGATGGAGCCAGAAAGTATGAGTGGGTGAGAGTGTTTGGGCAGGGCTGTGGTGAGTCATACTGCCAGTGATGTGAAGGAATTTGATGAGCAATGGCAATCAGCCAATCAGTTGGAGAACTAGCATTTTTGTGTTCTCTTTTTTCCTTCCTTCCCTATTTCTTTTCCACCTATACCCCCCTCAAAAAAACCCTATTGTCATCATCTGAGGGTTGCTATGACGACAGAAGCAGGGATTGGGGAAGCAAGAGGGGTTGTGTTCTCATTCACAAACACGCATGCTCACGCACAATTACAGTTAGGATGATGTGCCCTTTATGAATTTCAAAAGGCCATTTGTTAAGGAAATGTGATGTGAATATTTTTCCCTTTAAAAATAATTAGGTCCAGACGTAACCTTTACATATAAACACACATATAAAACACGCACACACAGTGTATAATTAACCACCAGTGCACAGAACCAATTTCATTTATTTATGCAGCATACAGCTATACCCAGTAGTAGCACACACACACGCTAGTGCTCATTTTTTTGTGACTTCAAAGCTTGCATTTATAACAAGCATTCATCACACACACACACACACACACACACACACACACACACACACACGTTTACTTAACCATTTAAATGTGGACATTCTATAGACTTACACACACACACACACACGTTTGCTTAACCATTTAAATGTGGACATTCTATAGACTTCCACACACACAGTACAAGGAGATTACAGAGGTTTATGGTTTACCCCAGTGCCCTTGTGGGCTATCAGAGACAAGGTCAGGAAGCAGATAGGTGCCATCATTAGGCAAGGCTTTAATTTCACTCTATGCACCATTAATTTTCCATCCTCTCTGACAGCATTAATACAAGACCGATTCACTGGCAGTACAAAACAGACCGGTAAGTTAAGGAAAGCAGGAAAGGATGATGCCATGTTAAATGCAATGGTTTTTAGTCTTAGGTGTCCAAAAATGTCCAGATGTTTTTAAATATAACAACCCCCAAATACACAAACTAGTTGTGCTGGATTGAAATTGTGCCGGTAATACTGTCCATGGGACACACCTCTAAAATAAAGCATGTTGATTTAAATATGCAAATATAAGACGTCAAACTGCCGTAACAGTCACTTCATCAACTCAAGTTTTTTTCAATAAAGAAATACCACAGAGGTGAGAGATTGTGAGAGCTATCAGGTAGGAAAAATATTCGGTAAGGAAATGGGACCAATTAATAATAGCTGTTTCATTACTCAACTCTTCGGGGTGTTGCCAAGCGTCAAATACAGAAGTAGGCCATTACTGGTTAGACAGCCTAATTAGCATGGAGAAACAGGGCAATGGGGCGTGGTCTAATGGCTAGCTTTGCTGTAGTTAATGCTGTATTTGCTGTGGACGCATACTATCATTAATGTATGAAATCCCATGTATGCGTATAGTGAAATTGACATTTTGTCAGGTATGGTAACCCACACCCGAAATGTGACCTCTGCATTTAACCCATCACTGGTGAGGAGCAAACACACACTGCAAAACATAAGCACACATACACCCGGAGAAGTGGGCAGCACTACTGTGCCCGGGCAGCAATCGGGGGGGGGGGGTTAGGTGCCTTGCTCAGGGGCACTTTAGTTGTGACCTGCTGGCACTGGAATCGAACCAGCAACCTTCTGATTATAAGCCTGACTCACTAACCCGTAGGCAAACATTTGTTTAGTTAGTAGCATAATTTGCAAAAAATAAATTTATGCAAAAGCTTTTTAATGTTTGGGTTAGTTAAAAAAATACTGATGACTAAACTTGTAAGCATGATGGGTGTATACAAATGTTAATTCAATAAAGTGCTCTCTGCAGTGACAATAGTGACAAATTATAATTTTTATCATTGTGTCTTTGGGTATGTTAATGCTTCTGCCATGTGTCACAATTATCATAATTATTAATTGGCTACAGTGCTTAAACAAAATAGAAAGCCCTAACACAACTACAGCAGACCTTAACAGAATCAAGTAGTCGACACGTTTCACAATTTGTAACTGCAGCAGCCATGATTCTTACTATGTAATCAATTAATTGTGCCACCTGACTTGGTTTCTCAGGTTTAACTGAAAACGCCTACAAGGTAAAAGAAATCGTTATAGCATTACACAGACCTGCAGATCTACAACCAAGCACTGTCCTATGAATGTCATTTATGCACAATAAACCATGCTGGAACATGTGCTATAAACAAGCCTTTGGGATTGCTGGAATCTCTGTTTCTTATTTAATATAAATAAAACAAACATATACGCCCAGCAAGAGTGCCTGGATGAGATGAGATAAGACAAGACTAAAGGGAAAGGAATACAGATGGTGAAGTAATGAAGGAAAGAGAACAAAAAAGAAATGAGAAAACAGAAAGACCAAAAGAGAGAGAGAGACAGAGCCCACAGCTACTGACATACTTGTCCTATAAATAGTCTCGGCTAAAAATGACTGATTAACTCAAACGCAACCTACTGGCCACTGAGAAATGATGACAAACACAGAGTGACGTGATACGTTTTTTTAAAGAGTGTGTGTGATGTGGAGAAAAACGCTGGCAGATATGAGGGGGTGGAAGAGGAGCACTGAAGATCCATTCAGATCAGCTCACTTCATCCAGACACTGAAAAATATAAAGGGCTCTCAGCTCCCTATACGGTTGAACAGGCAAACGCCAACACATACACAAAGCACAGCACAGCGCAGATGAGATGTTAGCTTTGCTAATCCTGCTCATTTACATAAACGGAGAAAGCAACTGCTAGGGATGGGTCGCGGTGATTTGTCATCCAACAACGGACTACTCAATTAGTGAGGTTGACTAATTTGACGCATCCTACACTATATTTGAGTGTCCCCTAGATAGTGTGAAAATTTTTAAATGTCATACCGTTCCATTCCGTTGCACAAGCAGCATTTTTTTAATGCAAAAAATGCATCTAAACTCCCCCGTTAGAATTATGTCAGATCTGGAGGTGGTAACATACAACCAGCCTAATTATTCAGCCTCAATTAGTTAACTAGTTAATGAGGCAACACACCAACTAGCCCATTTGTAGCTTTGCATATCTCTGTAAACCACACCCATAAAGAGACAGAGAGACTGAGTGAGTGAGCAAAGAGCAAGTTGACATAAGGTCACAGCACGATTTGACAGCAATCTGGAAGGCAAACAAACAGCAAAACAAGAAGTGACTGACCTTAAGCCATTGAAAAGCTGCTTGGACTTGTCCAGGAGATAGCAGAAGTCTGTGACAGTTTTCCTCTCACAGAGAGGAATGTCATCCTCTGCTCCCAACCCTGTCATGGCAGCTGCTGGAAACAAAACAGAAAAGTGAATTTAAAACAGACCGTTGGCAAAGTTATGCAAAATGGAGTCATTCGTGCTAGCATGCTGTTTAAGCAGACACAGTGATGAAGCTTTATGAATCACAGTTGAACGAGATGCCACAGAACTCTGAACTGTCATATTGTGGGTACCGGAATCAGCATCAGTGACGTGGGCAGATGTTGAATCAGCTTTGATGAAAACTGACTAATTCCACCTCCAAACCAACTGACACGCTCTGTTGAATCTGCGTTGGCTAGAGTTGAAACAGAAGTTCCACCAAGGTGGTCCAAATGATCCATTTATCTGTCTAATAACTTCCTGAAGATAAATACCAACATGTTTGCCAATATGACAATGGTCTTGGACTTTATAGAGGTGACTGGTTCATTTCTGTGGCAGAGAGCAAGTTATGTTTTAATGAAAGATTATGAAGACAAGCAAGCCCTTTGAAATAACATGCACCGATAAATTGTTTACAAAAAACAGGAATGTGTGTATGAAGCAGAGTCCGTTTTGACTCCACGTTGCCTTAATTTAATTTACTTAACAAGCACAACCACTAATGGACAGAAAAGGTCCTGTCAACAGCTTACTACATATGCCATCACTCACTGCTCTTTTCTGGCTGCATAATGGGATTTCTTGAAGGCCTCCCCCCACTTATAAACAAGTTCAATATTTGTGCAAAATGTGAGTGGTGCATCTTTTTCAAATGTCAAACATCATGCCATTATTTCTGTACATATTTATGTGCATTGTGAATCTGGCTTATGTGTTTTTGTGAGACTATATGGTGTCAGCCAAACCAAACAACACCACACATGGTCTCTCTGTGGTAGCAGGAGATAAATTTGGTGTGGTGTAGATGTGTCAGAACAAGGACATGTGCCTTCTGGCTACACAGAGTTGTGTGTGTGTGTGTATGCTGGACTGTGGGGGTTAGAGAGGCAGGGGATAAAGAGAGGGGTATGCAAACACACTCCCAAGGCTGAATGCCTTGCCTTGTAATGTAGTGCTTACTGCTCGGTTCAGATGTTAAACCAGACAAGCTGGGAAGAGAGCTGCCTAGCCATGCTAACAATACACATTGATGAAAACAGCGTACATACTGAAGAATAAATAATAATACAGCACACATTTTTAATTAAGCCTTGTAAAACAACCGAAAAACTCCAATGATACATTTTATTTAGGGTGGTGCTCTGACTCTTTTGAAAGCTTTTGGTATCATCCAAGTTCAGTTTTGTCTAAAATCAGGTGTGCACCAATAAAATGCTCATGTGAACTGATTCACAGCTGGTACGAACACAATCTGTTCTAACTTGTAAAAGTAAACTGCTATTGATGACATACACTGTAATTTGGATTTTTCCGGCACTGAGTTCTACTTCACTTTAAACATACACTTGCTAATTTCCCTAAGAAATTTCCCCTAGGAGAAGTCCTGCCACCATTTTGGACACCCGTTCCACTTTGTTAGGTATTCAAGGTAAGTTTCTGCGGACAGACCTTTAAAACTCCTTAATTTTGACTGAGGAAGCGAGCATACTCAAATGTAGACTTCAGGCACTCCATTTACTAAAGTGCAACTTGTGACATCACGTACCTCAGATCAGACCCAAAATATATGTGAATGTAAACAGGGTCCAAGCATTTAGACCAAGCAAATGTACCAAATGTAAAAACATACTTTTAAATGTCTTAGAAACCGCAATAGCCATAGTGGCTGAACAGATAAAGCTTTTCACTGTATCACTCATACTCCACTGTACTTTAGTCTTGTGTGTTTTCCAGTCATTTTTTAATAAAGCAGCATGTCTATATGCATGGAAAGCTGTAACTCCATCACGTTTGTGAGAATAAATGGAACACTGGTATACTGAAGGCTTGTTCTCGCCTTTAATAAAGGTGACTAATGTATGATGTATTGTGCTGACATTGGAAGGCACTGCACAGAGAAACATCATTTATTTCCCGAAACTGTGCACAATGTCAGCTTGTGTGTGTGTGAGTGTGTGTGTGTGTGTGCATGTAATCAGGCCCGGTGGGCAATAGGCAAACATTCTGTCAGTACAAAGTGGCCGGAATGGAAAAGACCTGAGCATGTCCATCAGCCCTGCTCAGCCTCCAGGTTCACTATGGTGCATGTATGGACCATGTCAGTCCACCTATCGAGTGCTCTTAACACACCCATATAATACTATAATACTTAATAATACTTAAAAGTAAAACAAGAATTTGTCACAAATAATATTATTCATATGAATAAATTAGATAACTGTGCAAACTATTAACTGCAGGTGCAACCACCTTTGACATAATTGGTGTAATGTATGTAGCTCAAGGTCATATTGTTGATGATATTACATCATACCTGTAATACAGTATATAGTACATATGTATATAAGCACTGCTTTCTGCTCTGATATCCACCACATATGTGCATTAAATCATCGTTGATGCCTTTGTTAAATATGTTTTGCATTTTATAGTAGTTTTTTGCTGCACAATCTCTGTATACAAAACAGTCATTTCCTGAATGGAAAAGTTGTCAGTACAGTGTGTGCTATGTTTTACAAAAGACTGTCATTCATTCGACTCATGCAGCATTTCTCAATTCACTCAGCTTTTTTAGCATGAGACAGATACTACAGAGATGTCATGTGCCGAGAAAGCAAGAGAATTTTACTGCTTTATTTCTGTTTAGTTTTACAAAGTAAAAGCTAATTCAACTTATTAAATCATATTTTTATAATCATACCATTCTTATATTATTTGTTGCTGTTTTTCTATAGTGTGATAAAAAAATAAACATATGTTTTGTATTCTAATATTATTTATTAGAAATCTGCTTTGGCAAAATTAGTAACTTTCACCAGAAAGGGTTGACATTAGTGTGATTTTAGTGATTTCAACACAATTAAAGGCTTGATTTTTGTGGGTGATTAGTTCACCCCAAAATGAAAATGTTCTCATAATTTTCTTACCCTCGTGCCATCCATTGGTTTGTTTACATGGTGAAATTAATCATGAGCTCAAAATATGTATCGTTTTCTTTAACAAATGTGTCATTTCGCTTCAGAAGGCTTTTTTAACCCACTTGAGTCCTATGGATTACTTTTTGTAATGGATGAATGTGCTTTTTGAAGCTTCAAAATCTCAGACACTATTCAATGCCATTACAAGGCCTGGAAAAGCCAGGTTAATAGTGTTCGGCTGAAGAGAGAAAGACATATACACCTAACATGGCATAAGAGTGAGTAAATAATTTCTATCTTGAACTATTTAAGTACACTAATGATTGTAAATGAATGTTTGATGAGTATGTCTATTTCTAACAAAAATGGAAAATGCCATTTTAATATTGTTACATATCACACATTTTCAGCAAAACTGTGTCAACTGTGTCAGACAGAATCAGGTTTATGCAAAACCTTCAATAAAAAAATACCATAACCCTCCTAGAAGGAGTGTCAATATCCAAATCAATATTTACATGAAGCTCGAAAGTGCTCTATTTTCTGGTTGTAACAAATGGTAATTAAAACCAGATGGATGTACACATATGGACACAATACTAATGGGTTGAGCAGAGTACAATCTTAAACCTCTACACTGATATTATTGACCAATAAGATCTGTCCACAAAACAAAAACCCTATGGATGCCATGCACCAAAAACAAGAAATAAATGGAAAATGGGCATGTGAGTATTGAGGATGGGAAGAGAAATGCATAAGTGAGGAAACACATGCATGCTCTTTCTCTAAAGCCAGCAATAGTAAAAGGCTCCTGCACAGAGATGTGACCCACATATCCTCTCCTTCCATAAAAATGCATGAGCTATGCATCCGCAGCAAAGGAACTGCTACATCAGACAGCATGTGTATGCATTACCTGCATGTAGCCCCATGTGCAACTAAAAATGCTACATCAATATCCTAGTATCACTTTTTTTACTACCTCACAAAATACACATTTTATCAAAAGTCATTTACAATGACTTTTTTACCAAGGCATATATATAGCAAATATTTGATCATGTTGAATACAGATCTTGTGTAAACTGTTAGAAGATCTGCCTCTAAACATTTAAAACTACTTGGAAAAACAATACCAAGATTGGACATCACAAATTTTGGTTTACTACAGTATTTGAAACCTAGTCCCTCTTAGTATAGGTTACAGCAAACACGTTTCCTAATGCATAAACCATCAACATGTTAACAAACCTTTATGACCACTTGCCAACTCACATGCTGACAGAACATCACAGTGAGACATCACGCCTTCCCAACAGTATTCAGATCCAAGAGTAATGAAATTAGAGGTAAATATAGGGAACAAGTGTTGGATATATAATACAATATAATAAACAATGCAATAAACGGAACAAGTAATAAGCTCCACTATGCTTCTGTAGGTGTATATTTGTAGAACTAGCATGCGATTGAGGAAATGTCCTCTTTAATTGAGTCCACCCAAATAAGAAACTTTTGGTGCTGGGCACACCAAACACAACATACACATTGGAAACTGTACAATAATGGTGGACTAACATAGAATTGCAAATAATTTACATATTTTAATAGAAACCAACAATAATTGTTCATTAATCAAGAGAATACGTTTATGCATTGTCATAAGTGTAGTAATAGACTACACTTGATCTCTTCCACGAGCTCATTCTTCTATAACAAGCCTGTCTGCATGACGTCAGTTTAGCTAAGCAACCTGGTGTCTCTTTTTACGAATCCCAGTGATGTGTGTAAGAGCTGAGGCTGATAAGACACGTTTGCCTGTACCACTTTTTATGTAATTGTCGGCTCCAATGGCAACGTTTTTCCCCAATCGTTCGATCTAACTTAACACATTGCATAATTATAGGTCCTCGCTTTGAGTTTAATGCATATTCACAATACGATCACAATAAGCTTCCCGTACGCTGATGATAAGCATTCCACGTGCCCTTACAGTCACATTATGCACGCAAGGCAGATACCGCCTTATGATGAACAATGAAACGACAAGAAACACTCCACGGACCCGTGCTGTTGCAGGACAGAACGAACACACAATTCTTGCGACAGCCAATGGTTTTTCTACCGTCTTCATTCAATAATCATTCAGGGAGGCTTATTGGTTCAGGTTTCATTCACAATATCATCCCCAGGTCGAAGCGTTTATCTGGGTAGACTAAAAAAGCAATAGACAATGGTGGGGAAAAAGCGCTAATGTACTGAATAAGACAACATGAACAGTGTAGATATCTGCGTTAGACGCCCGTTCCGTTCATTGCACAGGAACACAGACTGACCGCCGAGCTACTATCGCTGTTGTTTAAAATCAATTACCAGCGTGAACAACATCAACAGTCAAAGCGGTACGCTCGAATCTGACACTTCACTGTGGTGCCTTCCAGCACATCTTAATACGTTTATCCAAGTGCATCACCCGTCCAATATACAGTGGCTTACCTCTCACCCCGACGACTGTCTTTCTAAGATCAGGATGCGGTAAAATACGACAACTCTGTGACTCTGTCAAAGATGAAACCGTAGGTTGGACGATGTAGCGGCAACAGAGGCGGCCAGACAAAAGCGACAGAGCTGCGTTAACATGACTTTGGTACGCTCGGATTGGCTCCAACAGCAGCGAACAGAGCGCAGTGTTTCTGTCCTCGAAATGACCATCAGGGTTGACAAAACAGTGTCTTTAACAGATGCTGTGACTGCGGTTTCCTGGCAACCTAAATTACGCTGACGGTTTTAATGCGCTCTGTTACTGATGCTGTCGTTAGTTTTGATATGCATAAAGCTGGCAATATTTTACATAAAGACTTATTGTTCCTAACTAAAAACAAGAATGGCATAAAAACATATTTGATGGTGTCTGTCTGACTTTTGATGCATGACTAAGTTCACTTCACTTTTGTTTGTCTTTTAAGTAGTGTATACTTAACGCAAACCAATGTGAATCTGTCAGTCACTGCTAGCTTTGAGACCCAACCTGAGGACTAATGTAATTCAGTGCAGTTATCTTCTGTGTCAGCTGTCCAAGAAACCTCTTCCAGGTAGCTCACGAATACAAATCTCACACCGATTCAACTCTGGACCTCCAATGCAGTGGCCCACCGTCATTTACATCCACCTTATTCAAAACACCCTCCCGGGGTAGAGCAGGGACTACCTGTCATTCGGCATCTACTGTGGTCCACGGTTCGGTCTGACAAGCCGATTTTCCATTGACTGTGTTGTGGCAACCCGCGCAAACTAAACTGCTTGTCAGGTCCCCGGGAGGTCTGTTAGTGACGTACGATGTATTCCACTGGTTGGCCGCAACGTCAATCACGCTCAACGTTAACACAGAGGCGGGGCTACCGCAATCTTATGCTTTTAAGGTGAAGTGCGCCCCCTACGTTTTTATATTATAGTACCGCAAAGTTGTGCGCGGATAAATGTGTTATTTACTTTCATTCATAGGAGACGACACTGGATATTTAACTTAATAATAAAGGTGTTTATTTTCAATAGTTAGTTGGCAAATGGGTTGTTGTTTTCTACAATAATAAAATACAACGAATCTGAGAAAAAGATGATTAAATCAATACAATAATATTAATGTACAAAATCACAGCCTTCTTTGTCCTGTTGCCTGGTCATCATCCCCCATTTTACTCTTTAAAAGAAAAAAAACACTTTGAAGAATTAGTAGTAGATAAACCAGAACATCAACTTCAGTTTTTCTGCACTGTCTTCCGAAAAATACAATCACCACAATTTTCTAATCTGGTGAGTTGCCCAATGATTAATGGTTGGTAGGGGCTGTAGGCCTACATTTAAAGCCCTGTGAGAAGAGTGACTCTGAAAACCGCACAAGGATGTCCACTTGATTACAGTCACATTCTCACTTTAACTAGATTATACTGACCGAGTAATTACCAACTTAACCACTGTCAGCACAATTCAGTGAACATAGTCAGCACAGCGGTGCTCAGCAGAGATTACTGTTGGGGAGATTGCTTTAATCTTTACAAAAATATTTGTTTAAAAGAAAAGCAATACAGAGAAAATAAAGATAATAAAAGAGAGCTTGACAGAACAATGTAAAACAGAGGGTTGGACTCAGGATGCAGTGAAGACTTTAGAGGAAGTAGGGTGTTGTCGTTCTTGGTGGTATAACCCTTTCGGAGTCAGGAACAGCCCGGAACAACTTGGGCTCT
Source organism: Botia almorhae (assembly GCA_036877575.1). Lineage (NCBI taxonomy): Eukaryota > Metazoa > Chordata > Actinopteri > Cypriniformes > Botiidae > Botia > Botia almorhae. The sequence continues at coordinate 65,668 of JAZGTJ010000934.1, forward strand.
CGTGTGTTGACGTCCTTGAAGACCATGATGGAGGCAATGTTACCACAGCGGTAGCAGTAGTTTGGAGCAGACCAGACGGTCACTAGCTTCTCATCAAACATGAATTTGTAGCCCTCGTGAACCAGCTGATGTGCACGGCAGATCAGCTTCAAGTTGTTGATATGAACAAACTTGGGAGGAAAAACAGAACAAAAAAAAATCTGATTATGCAAGGTGCATTTAAATGCATTGCAAAGTTTTACAACCAAGTCACTCACAGAACATTGACAATGCAGCAGGGGTGTAACAACATACCAATGCACTTTCTTACACACAGATCCCATAAAAAAGTACTTTATCTGTTAATCTGAGAAGTTTAATTCACAAGTTTATAAACGCATTCCTGGAATTATTAGCATTAACATGTGCAATACCAGCAGTTCGTGTGTATATATAATTATTAGGTGTCAAAAGTGCAATAATTAAATAATCAATCAAGTGTCAAGGAAGAAAACTGTTTTGTGACAAGGTAAAGTAAGGTCAACCTCAACAATGTGCCAGGGCTAGGTCAGGGCCGCAGGGGGTGTTTGGTACACCATAAGAGTACCATGGGTGGTGTATTGCGGTTCTTCTTATTCATTTTGAATATTGTTACACCCCTATTGGCCAGTGTGAAAACTCTCTTAGAGTAGTTTTTTTTTTGCCATTTCTGTCTAATGCAGAGCTAACCAACCTAACAGACTGTACAGAGAAAAATAACTTTACCTCATTGGTAACCTTGGCACCAAACAGCCAGCCAGCACCCCTTGGACTAATAGCCCAGGTGTCCACATCCTCTGGGTCGGACCAGACAAGATCACAAAATGCTCCCTTGTGAGGGATTTCCTGATTGCGTTCAATAGTGCGGATCTGGTCCAGAGTTTTAATATCAGGTGAAAGGCCACCATGCACACAAAGGATTTGCTCATCTATTAACTGTGGGAATGAAGCATAACATCAAAATAAGTACAGAAGAAAAAACATGTCAGACAGATTTTTATGATTTACTTAATTATGTGGAGGTTCAGTTTTATGCAAAATGCAGATATAAAACAAGATACACTCTGACTGTTATGACAACGGTGGACAAAGGTGGCTGGTCACCTAGTTCAAGGGTTACAAGATCTTATGTTTACAATGTACACTACATATACAAGCACCACTAAATAGTCTCCGTGACACTTACGGTAGAGGCAGGGTTTTTGTGGTGTTTTTCAACACACAAATTAGTTTTATTTTTTTATTTACACCCCTTTGTACAAGCAATAACCTCACTTCCTTCCTACAAAACCCCAAATCATCCTTTCCAATGCAATACCTACAGCAGCAACAGTCAGCATGTCAAAAACTTTAGTGCAGTATCGCCACGCATTTGCATTTCCATATTTAGTTTGGCACTCGTCTATGGACAGAAAACAATGAAAGAAGGACTGTTAAAGGTCAAGTAATCAAACAGTACAATGCCTAGTAAAATACATTTAATTTAAAATTAACAACAAAGTACCATTGCAATAAATTCATTTAAATTCATTTTAGATTTCTGCAGTGTCTGTGTTTGCATTGTACTCTCACCATAAAAGCCGTAGACCTGTGTAATCTGTCTGCTTTCATGATTGCCACGCAACAGTGTGATGCGGTCAGGCCATTTCGCTTTAAGTGCTAGCAAATACGTGAATGTTTCTAAGCTGTAATAACCTCGGTCAACAAAGTCACCCTACAGGAAAGAAAACATACCAATGTTACTGCACTTTAAGGACGTCTCAGTATCAGATTTTCACTACATGGTTATCATGTCCAAAGAATGAAGGGTAATGTTACTATTGATGTATCTGTTGAAATAAAAACAATAATGCTACCAGATCAGTTTGTAACCATTGTGGCTTCTAAGACAAACTATTAAACAATAGTAACAGGTGCAATAATACACCATGCTGTAGTGGAATGTCAACCAGACACTGGTGCTAAATTATTTACAATATTGCCATACGTGATGTTTTAACACAGTATAACTAAACATAGTTATTAATATCACATTTATTGTCAATACCGGCATATTGTAACACCTCACTACATGTGTTCTTTCCATTGTCAGATACACAATGAGCCAAAAAAAGCACCTCCACTACAATATGTATAACTTTCCAAATGAATACAATACCATGAAAATGTAGTTTGTGTCTGGTACTTGTCCTCCAGTTCTGAAGAGTTCACACAGGTCATAAAACTAAGGACCATAAAATGTTTAAGTCAATAATCATATTGTTACATTGTTAAAAACAGAGAACGATAGCATCACAACATCTGCATATAACGGAGATGGACCAACAGGGTTTGCACACACCTGTCCATGGATGTCTCCACATACAGTGACTGGAGTGGATACTGGCTGTACATTTGATTCCTCAAGTAGCAGGTCACATACATAGTCACACAATCTCTGTCAAAGCAATGAAAAGAGAAGACAGCAGATTTCAACAAGCTTGTAATGAGAATGGCATCAGTAGTAACAACTGCGTCTAAGGTCACGTAAAATCATAGAGGTCAGAAAACATGCCAAAACAAACCATTTTAAATAGGGAATAGCAGATATATAATAGCAGACACATTAATGTCTTTGGGTAATGGGTAAAACAATGACAATATGGAGAGCATCTGCTGCATTATGGACTAACTCAAACGACTAGCAGTTTATGCTAAAGGGCTCCGCTGAAATTGGAAGATGACTCAGTAGAGACAAAATAATTTAAAAATCTGATAACATCTTTAAAAACACCCTTTAAAGACACAAATATCATAAATGAGATAAACCCAGCGGTAGATACTGGGCTTCCAAACAGATGGGCGTTTCAATCAATTCATGCTTAGCTTAGATAGCAACAACAGCATAAGTTAGCTACCTAATTGGTCAACAAAAATTACTTCTTACATATGGTTTCATGTGTAAATGCTGTTTTAGCAGTACCTCGGGATTATCTGATAATAAACACAATACAAATCACAGGAACACAATTAAATAACTGTAGATTCGTACGCAACGACTGCGACTGCACTGACACACTGTCCTATTTTAACTGCCTTTCCTACAACCATGTGGTTTTTTAAACCTAAGAGATAATTTATAAAACATTCTGAAACAAAATAACGCTACCTATAAAGCATACCTTTAAATCGTTCTCCGGAAGATATTTGCACTGTCTCGCAATTTCAACATACTTATCCAGATCCAAAGGCGCCATTTTAAGAACAGCAGTAGATAGAAGTGAAGAGGATGTCCAGCTACGTCATGCAGTGAAGTAATGATTGACACGAGGATCCACCAATCATAGTTTTGCTGCGATTCATCGGTCATCAAGTTATAAACTACATATTTTGTACTCTAGCATATTTTTTGTATCTAAAAAAATCAGTTGTACAACAGACAGAAAACGAACAAAAAGCCAGACTAAATTAGTCAGAACACCGTGAAAGATGGTTAAGTAACTATGGCTACGTTTACACGTACTTGATTTCTTTCTGAATACTCTAAATATATTCTTCATTCACCACAAGAGAGCAACATAAGGCTGCCGTTTGCTTATTTTCAAACTAAATATATTTCTCATGTAATGACCCATTAAGCACCCAAAAATATGATTTAGGAATCATCATGAATTACTTTTGGTTTTAGGCGTTTTTATATCATGTAGAGAAAACAGCAGGGACAGATCTGTAAATGTGGACAGGGCAATTGAACACTTTATTTCATTCTGATTACCACTGCATACACATTTGCAGGAGCAAACACAGAGACATTCTAACATATGTACACTACATAATCATTAAATAAATTAATTGCAAAACATTTCGAATATACAATGTGTCAGACATGTCAATTCTTTCCTAGTGCAGAGCAAAAGGCATGTCATATATTGTCAGATTTTGGCAATAAGGAAAGAGGGACAAAACGCAATTGACATTTCTGTTTGACACTTTCTCTCTGTCAGAGCAACATATGTTCACACACATTTTTGCTGAATGGTTACCTTATCAAGGACAAAAAAATACAACATTTTATTTTGGGAAAAAGAAAAGGCCTTGTAATATAATAATATTCCTCTTGACTTGTTCATGAGATGCTGGATATTTATTAAAAACAATGTACAGTATATGCTTAAAATACACAATACAATACAATACAATACAATTAAATGTGACACTATACTTTAGACATTAAACAAATAAAAAAGTCCCACTATTGCAATATTCCATTTGAAGCTGTTTTCCTTTGCCTTCTCAATGTAAATAAATTACAGAGGTTCTTTTTGATTTCGAAAGTCTCTTTACATGTTAATACTTTATAGTATAGACTCATATAACTTTATAATAAGTGATAGTAAGCAAGGGTCAAATTCAAAGGTCATCGAGATTTTGTCCTTGCAGATTCCTGCAATAGATAAAATATAAATATATATTTCTTTATTATAGCCAAGGTATAGAAAGGTTTTAATGGCATATATCGTATTGTGTGTAGTGCACATACCATAGTGGTATATGCACATAAGATTACACTGTAAGTATATGTTGTTTTAGATTTTTTATTATTACGTAGACCCACCACCATCAAGTGTCCATTCTTGGTTCTGTAGACCATAAATTCACTGCTGCTCTTAAAATCAACAAACCCCTCTTTGCCAGGCTGGATATCAAACCTCACACTACAAAAAGACAAACATAAAACACAATATAAACCACTTTTTTATTATTAGAGAGAGATCTATACATTGCAGAACAGTAGATCACTGATCTACTTGAGAGATAATATGATTGGGGAGATAATGTGAAAGTACATCTCACCTTCCTTGGACAACTTTGACAAGGTTGTGGTTTTTTGCCACAACACACATATTTGTCAATGCCTCGAAAAGATAGTTGCACTGCAAGACTAGGTCACCCTTAAAACAGACACATCAACACAATATATAAAACTCCACAGAAAGTGACACAATCCCCCAAAACTAAACATGGATTATTGAAGTATTTAACATGCAATGAAGACAAATGTTTTATATAAATAAAAAATCAAAAAAATTACCTACTTTTTGCTTTGTGTCCTCACATGTGACATGGAGGATCAGGAAGTTGTCACTTAAATTGCTGACAGACACCCCTGTTAAAAGCAAATATTGCTTATATTCAGTACATATTACTTATTTAAACAAGCTATCATGTGATCTGGTATAATATGAAAGTGGACCCAGCACATTGACTAGTTTAGTAATGAGGCAATCCTCATTTAGCTTAATACAAAAGACTCTTCTCTCTGTTGCGGTCAGGGAAACGTTTCCGTTCTCTGAAAGCGAACACAGAGAGAATGAGGAGGAGCTTCTTCCCGTAGGCCATTCGGGCCCTCAACCAGAACACCTAGGATCTGGACCTGGACATATCACCACAAAACACAATCACCCCACCTCAGGCGATATTGCACACCCAACCCTGCACTACCTGCACTGTTTATGTTCATACTTCTATACATATATATTTATAT
>JAZGTJ010000935.1:0-71428 GCA_036877575.1 Botia almorhae
TCCCGATGGTAAATGGTGGATGATATATTTTTAGACGTGCTTTTCTCTCAATCGTCTTTATCACCTTAATCGTTAATATATTCACTTCTAAAGCACAGAATCTCAAGTTCACGAAGAAAGGGAAAAATCTAGAACGCTCTGCGTTGCGAAAATGCCGCGACAGCGGAAGACGTAATGACGTCATTCAAAACGCGATTTCATTGGATACTACTAAAATCCTAAATGTTTTACTTTTATTTATATATATTCATAAATAGTTATTTTAATCACAGGCATATATTTATTCTGGCAGCATTTGTTACTCTTACTTTTGATCTTATTATTTGCTCTATTATTCTGTCTCTGCTACTACCCACTAGTAACCTGGGTTACACTTGCATGCTGCAGGCTTCTTACCCTTCTTTTCTGGTAAAGATAACAGTTCCGTGCCTCCAGTTTTTATGGCACGAAGCCATCCTTTTATGAAGGATGCCTCTCTTATGAGCATGACTGCAGTTCGCCACCCAGCTGTGTTCTGTGGGAGAACCCTCATCTCTCATGGCACATAAATAAAATGGCCTGGAAATGTGAGCAGTCTTTTTATCATTGAAGCACTTTCTCCCACAACTTCAGGGTCAACACATCTTAGTCTGCATGAACAATACAGCAGTGGTCTCTTATATAAATCACCAGGGCAGGCTTTGGTCACACCACCTGATCAGGCTGCCACAGCAAATCCTGCTCTGGGTTTTTAACCAAGCTGCTATTCCTCATAGCTATGTACATTCAGGGGCAGATTAATTTGAGGACATCCTGTTAAAGGCCAGGGCTTATGCCTTGGGAATGGAGACTCCATCCATGAGTAGTGTCTATATGGCAGAAGTATGACCATCAGAAGTGGATTTATTTACATATGAGGAGTCACAATACACTGTCCCTCCTATTACTAGTGGCTCCATTCTGGCCTGCCAGAGTATGGTTCTCAGATCTGGTCTCTCTTCTGAATGGCACTCCTTGGGAACTTCCCACCAGGAGACACCTGCTGTCTTACGCGTAGGGGGTAATAATTCATCACCGGGCCAATATCTGTAAACTGTCAGTCCCAGTTTAAAGATTCTGGTCTCTCAACTGAGGTGGTTGAGGTGGCTCTGAGTTCTAGTGCTCCCTCCACTAGGAAATGCCATGAGATGGCAGCGCATTGTATCTAAGTGCAATCAGCACCACTTTGATCCAGTCCACTGCCCAGATGGTTCAGTCCTGGAATGTCTTCAGGGGCACCTCTCAGCAGGTTTAACTCTGCATCTAAGGTTTTTTGTGGTCACCATTTGGCCACCCATTTATGGTGCTTCTGTGAGGAAACACCCTCTGATTTCTAGATTTTTGCATGGTGCCATACAGCTGAGGCCATCTGCGAATCACAGGTTTTCACTGGGATCCTTCTGTAGTAGCCCCAGAAGGTTTAACAGAGGCTCCCTTTAAGTCACCCTCTTATAAATTAATGACAATTAATTATTAACAATTACTTACCTTTACAGGGTGGGGGATTTGCAGGCCTTGTCAGTTGTCTCCACCTACCTGATCTTTGTCCTTGGCATGGTAAAAGCTATTTTGCCCCCCAGACTAGATTATTATGACTGGTGGCCTGGTCATACTTCAGGCTTTCTACTTCTGCAGAGCAAGAAAAGTTGCATCTGTTATGCCTAGTTCATCTGTTATAAAAGAGAATGTCTTAGTTTACGTATGTAACCTGGTTCCCTGTGTCTGCACGGTCATTGTCAAATGACAATTAAAATCAATAATCGAATGAAGGTCTCTATGGTATGCATTGTTACATCACATGACCTTGGTGTTGCCTATAAATAGGTGTGATTTTACTCTCGTTCAGACACCAAGCATGCCAAAAACGCTTCCCCATAGCGTTAGCTCCTGACACATAATCTCGTTCCTTCACAAAAACTCCTTCTCTGCTTCAAAATCTACAGAGGTGTGGGACAGAGATCAGACATACAAGAAAAGGGACTGTCCAATGAGGCTGAATAAAAGAAGGAGGCAGGTGCAGAATCATTCATTCATGGACTCTTTGGCTTTGTGAAAACAGAGGCCCAGCGGCAAATTGCTGCTTTTATTTATCTCAGCACTGTCTCCTGGCAGCAAGAGCTACAGGCATAATTAGAAGGCTCAGTCAAAACCACGAGTGGCTGTCTCCAAGCACCCGCTGTCTAGGTAACAGTGCAATGACTTTAGCCAGCATCCCTTTGTTATGTGAAGTAGCCTGAGTGCTAGCGCTTGTCCCATTCTCTGGGTTCTTTAATTCCTAATCTGAGGCCTTTTCAAACAAATGAGCAATTATAGAAGGTATAAAGGTGGCAGAGGAAGATAAAATGAGATGAGGGAAAATTAAGAGACAGAGAAAAAAAGATTACAGAGGTTGCAATGAAAGGGGGAACAAAGAAATAAAGAAAAAGAGTGAGACAAACGGTAAAACGGTAAAAAATAAAAGGTTTATCCAAAGCACAAATAATGAGAATAGAAAAAACATCCCCACCTGCCCAGTGAGCCCACTGTATTAGTGAGCTGAGATCTTTGGATGGGGGAGTGTAAACTGTTTTGCGTGATAAATGATGCAGCGCCACGCTGGTGTGGTCGTACATGCAGAAAGCCGAAACAGATGCAGGTGCATGGCCTTTGGGACTGCATAACTCAGATTGTATTTCCCAGCAAACACTGTTGCCGTTGCTGCTTCCTCCAACAATACATTTATTTTTAATATTAACAATGCCAGGGGAAATGAACATGACATGATCACACTGAGAACCTTAAACAGAGTGAGTGGGTAAATGATGTACCATCCCAAACGGTAAGCAGGTTATTGCAGCTCAGAAATATATTTAGAACAGAAGCTAACAGATCTAGACTAAGACCTGACAGTGCCAATTTTTATTATTTTGTTTCTTAAGAAGGCAATATTATGTGTTAATGGAAATATTGAAGTGACTCAATGCAGTATAGACAAAACAACATATAGATGATATATGATCTATAATAATATGGATAAAATCTAGATATGATCAGAGTGGTTTATGTTATGTTGGTATTGTATTGTATGTAAAGGTATTGTACTTTTTTCTATCCCTCTACATGTACTGAAGCACCCTGGGCAGATAATGTGGAAGTGATGTATTCATGTGTACCAACATAAAACTACATGACTATAAAACAACACATAAAACTTAATTGTGAGGATCAACAACTCAAAGCTTCACTATTCCATTTCAGGCTCATTGGCCAATAATATGACTTATTTTATTGTGCAGATCTATTTCAGACTTAAGTCTAAGTCAATTAACAATACATTAAAATGCATTACAGGCGATGACTGAAATACATGCAGTATGTACTGTGATGGGGAAAGATTTGTGACATTTGTACGAAATAATATTTTGCACCCAAAATAATGAACTAATTTAATCTTGAAGATAATGATTAAGACGTGTCATGCATTTATCCATTCAACTATGTTTTGCTTGATTTTTACACCACTTGAGATTTTGTAATTTATTCTTAATTTATGTTGGAAATATATATTCATATGTTATTCAAAAACACATGAAACCATCGTGAATACAAAAATGATCTTAGTAAGCTTGGTACATGCATGCCAAACTATATTTATTCATTCATTATCTTTGGCATTCCTATTTGTCATTAACCCCTGGCTAAGTAACACTTCCTCTGTAATTCCGTATTTGCACACACTCACATAACAAGCACTGATCTCTGTCTTTTCCAACTCAAAAATGATCTTCATTTGCTTTCAAGAACGCATGCCTCGAAAGTGAATTGTGTTATGATTAATTGTATAGACAGCTCATAAGTAATGATCCCCCTGGGAGGTAAAGGCTAATGAAATAAAAATCCATACATCAGAGTGGAGAGGTGACAGATGACCAATCAAAACAATCATTTGAGAATTTGAAATTAAGATGAGGTTGCCTTGAGCTGTAACCTGATTAGTGAATATCCAGGGGTTGGTTATTAAATGATTACCGTAACAGTACAAAAATTCAAGTGAATGGTTTTATAATTTGTTATAGGAAAGGACTGGAAATAAAGCCTTTGGCTATAAATATAACATAGAGTTTTAGCAAGGTTTTTATTTACATAAAATATTTCTTTGTTTGCCTGTTTGACTGATGGAACATTCTGGAAATGTTTTTAGATCCATATATCAGAGTATGATGAAATCTGAAATTTGATGGCATGCCATTATTAACCACTTGGTGGCAGAATGTATACAGAAACACTGTTACCAATGTGGTCTCTCATCTGTCACATTTTTTAGAAATTGTTGTTTAGTTGTTTAAGAAGTGTTGAAATGTAGAGTAAATAATTTTATGTTAAATTACACCAACACATGTCTGTATCTCAGCATTAAAGCATTTTGGCACGGCCTATTAAACAATGCTGTTAAATTCCATTGACATGGTTTACCATGGTACAAATGAATGAATTTACCTCAAATATAAAAGGAAGCTATAATTATACAGCAGATGTAATCCTCAAAGATTGTCTATTCCTTACCCTCAATGGCCTACTATTTTACGTTCACTCTCACAGATAAATAGATTACAGTAGATATGCTTTTATAATGAAGTGCAGTAGACCTTGTAACACATCTGAGTGATTCACACACACACACACACACACAGCCATTATTGCAAGTGTGATTATCGAGCTGTCATTGTGTGGCGCATGCTCACAAGAAACTTGAAGGTGACCTTTTTGTGATTGTAACCATGGAAACAGTATGAGAGACACAGATAGAGACATACAGCTAGAGAAAGATTTGACTATGTATAAAAAATACAATAGACTATAAATTAGGGAACAAGGACTGATTTTAGACCTGTATTATACAAATGTATAAATGTTCCCATGCATGAATATTCCCTTACTTATACAGAAGATACACTTTGAAAAATTGCATGCTGGGAAGGCTACATACCCTGTAATCAGACCTCTTTGCCAGGTGACCATTCACAGTTTAACATCCTTTATAATCCTCTCTACCAACACTATACTATAAAGCATTTGTGAAATGGAAAGAAGAACTTAAACATTTAGGCATTTGGCAGACGCTTTTATCCAAAGCGACTTACATTGCATTATACTACACATTAATCACTATACATTGAGTATGTGCAATCCCTGGGATCGAACCCATGACCTTGGCGTTGTCAATGCCATGCTCTAACCACTGAGCTACAGGAAAGAACTACATTTCCTTGTAACCCAAATAATATATTTATTATTAGCAACAATGTAAATGACTTATTCATTTTAAACAATCTACTTAAATGCAGCAAATGAGTAGGATTTTCACTGTGTCTTATATACCTCTCAAAAAATACATAAACTGCTATATTAAAGGCAGAAAGGCTATAAAATGCTCTGATAAGGTGATGCAGGATTCTTATTCCAGGAATATTTTGTGTACACTTTACGATAGAGTAGCTTCACTGGAGCAACAGATCATTAAGTGGTTGCTATAGAGGGCTCCCATGATAAAAACATTAGAGGAAGTTTCCAAGTCTCTGTGTACTGAGTCAATGGCTTGCATGTGCATGTTAATGTGAAGACCCTGCAGGGAAGGAGAAAACATGCTATGATGGTACGGATACCATGAAATTGAAAATATTTGGTGCATGAACCCATTTCAGCTTGCTAAAATTACCTGGATGCCAAGATAGAATATTTTGACCTCTTCTGTATTTGGCAGACTGCATTTTGCAACTTACAATGCATTCAGTATATAAAATGTATTTTTCAGTATGCATGTTTCCTAGATATTAAACAAATTTTATAGCAAACAACTGCATATCAATTAAATTGTGATAGGACAGCATGTGTTGTTCTGTTGTTAAGATGGAATAAGCTTCTCATAGTCTCTGACTACTTGCTGTAGCAGAAATAAAAATCTGCTGTGTATTTTGTGCAAGTAGCAGGAGACTTTGCAGTAAACTCTTAAAAAATCTTGCACTGTTATACTACAACATTGTCTAGAACAACTATTACAAAAGAAATTAAGACTAATGTTTGCCAATAGAAGTCAAACTGCCTGCCACAGAATTGGCTGTAGCCAAGGTCAGTCAGAGATTAAGAACAGTGTAAAACTTGGCCTGATGCAACATGTAGAAAATCTAATTGAAAAGAGGACTTTTGATTAGTCATTTAAAGATTGCATTTTGAGTGACACTTGGCCTAAAGCTTACAATAAATTGTCAGCAGTCAGGAATAATAATAAATAATTCATGTGTAAATAAGTACTGCAATTGGAGTAAAAACCAGCCTGTGGGAAATACTTTGGTAAAAAAATGGATTTTAAGACATTAAGTAACAGTAACAGAAAAAGGCAGGCAGCCCCTGTTTATTTGGTTAATTACAAAATATTGATTAAGAGCAGGGGTGCCGCTAAGGGGTAGAAAGTTAGGACAATTCTAAGGGCCCACGCCCTTTAGGGGCCCCCAGAGATCTGCTTTATTAGTAATAACACTACTAGGGGGGCCCAACCTCATATTTTGTCATAGGGCCCAAAATTGCGAGCGGCACCCCTGATTAAGAGGCTAATGTAGCAGATTGCATACTGTAGGTGTCACACACAAATCACTTAGCAGTATAAATCTAGTGGAAATTTGTATTGCTTAAGATCGAGGAATCTTTAAGTCTCCATTTGTTTCCATTTAATTTTATCGCTGTGTAGGAGAGCCAGTCTATGACAGCATTGGTGCACACAGAATAACAGGTGAATACAAAACAACAGCAAAGTTTGTATATTTGAATACTGTATGCACAGCCCTTTTTTTATGGATTATGCAAAATGACAAACCCCACATAATCAGAATAAAGCAGAGTTTACAAGCCTAAAGGGAAAGCAACACAGTAAAACATGAGCCCACAATAAAACACAAATCCCATATTGGCTTTCCAGAGGTAATTTCAAAGCTGGCCTAGTTGGCATTTTATTCAGCAAGTAACTCACACACACATACATTTTCAATCAAGATCCCTTTTTGACAGTAGTGTGAATTTATAGCATTTCAATCAATTATGTCTATTGTTAAAAGCTAAACTTTGTAATGGCAATCATTTATTTAATTTCCAATCAATCCAAACAGCAGCATAAGAGATGACATCTACCTGCTCAGATGAGCTTTCTTATATTTTCTACACCGCTTTCAATAACCACATAGCCATAGCACAGCCAAAATGAAGATGCACTTGGTTTTATTTATTAATTGCTAGAGAGCCAAAAGTTACATAGTGCAGCTTTAAACAAGTATAATTAAAGTATGATGCATGCATTTCTTCATACCCATTATATGCCTGCAGTTGAGATACCTGTACTTTCCAGTATTAACTAATCCATTATTACTATTACTATTATTATTATTATTCATACCTTATGAATTATTTATCTGGTTAAATACCATGGTTACAAATCTTAGCCTTTAATGTAAAGGTTGCTTGTTCCTTAGCAGGAAATAACCAGGAACTGAAAAGTTAAAAGTCATATTCCTGTTTTAACGTGTTACCTAACTTGCTCCGAAGAGACAGTTCCTGGATAAAACAAGGCTGTGATGTGATTTTTTGCAGAATTAAAATGCATTTTTGAGTGGCGCTGCCAACAAACACATAACGTATTACACTTTTCCAGGTGGCTTGCAAACGCTTGTTTTTGTAACACCAGCCTCTCGCGCTGTTCTAGATCTAACGCATGCGCAGTGCATCGCTTTGAGTCCGGTTCATCGACGGCTGGAGAGCGCAGAGTGATGGGAGCAGACAGAAGAACGGCAGCCAGCGATAACTCTCCCGCCTGGTTATGACAGGTATTCATATTTATTCATTTCTACCAAAAGCATTGTTTTAACGAGCTTTTCAACGTCACTTTGATAGCTGTTATATCGATAACATCGATTTTTAAATGTTTGCGTGTCTATAGCCTAATGGAGGACGCGCCAATTGACGTGTAAACTGCAATTACCCAATTTACATTTATGGTAATTAAATCTATTTTCAAATAGCTTTTAAAATATATTTGTGCTGAAATGACGGGTAATATGTAATATGTGTATATATGTCTAAATTCACACACACAGGAGACATAGGAAAATACAAACGACGTTAATAGATTTTTATCCTGTTATTACTAGATTAGAAATCTATAATACGACAAAATTGTATACTTGAGACAGTGTAGTCTGTAGGGAACATATTGTATCAGATGTTGTCGAGGAACATCAGATGATGACATGAAGATCTCAGTGCGACGTCACATTGCACGGTCCGAGGAATTCAGGACCAAGGACAGCGACTTGGGCTCAGAAGAAAACCGTTTTGCTGTGTCATTTATAACACAATGCGCTCCAAACGTGTGAGACCACAGAAGAGCTGACATAAAACATACAAAAAATATATTTTTTTAAATATTAAATTTAAGGGACTCTTTGTCACCAATCAAATGTAAGCAATGTGAACATGTTAACTGTGTTCTTGTTTCTATTGAAGCATACACAATGATTTTTAGATCATTAATTTAAAAAAATGATTGCCAGGCTTTGCACAAACTTTCCTGCCAGCTCAATCAAGAAATTTTAAATTACTGGTCAATATGGTAAGCAGAGCTTCACACATACAGAGAAAGAGAAGAGGCTAATTTGTATTCTGGGGGGAATGCTGAGTCATTTCCTAATGAGGTTCAGCAGGTACACACTGAGCCATGACATTTAATTACAGTGTTCTGCAGGAAACTAACAGCCTCATTTACCCCCACTTAAGCTCTGCATTCTCATCATACAAACCCTGTTTTTAAAGTATTAATATCTGAACCTCAGAAGCAGCAATAACTCATGGCACAAATCTAATCTGTTTGATTAGATCTGTTTGAAATCTGTTTGAACATATTCAGCAGTCCACAATGACATTAGTATTAGAAAGATTAGAGACAGAGAGAAACAGAGAAAGAACAAGCCTGCTGGTGTCACAGTGCTTATATATGTCTCAGAGCAACACCAAAGTCAGATCTAAACAGATGCTCTGCTGCAGACTGAAAATGTGGCTGTCCAAGTTTCACTGTGTTTTAAGAAGTTAATACAGTTTATCTCTTTAAAAATGAAGCGTGGATGTTTTTGTATTGATAAGATACTTTCTCCTATCCCAGCCTAATAAAGACAGTTGAGATAACAATTTTTAGGTTAATTTTTAATAAATATGTAAACAACGTGGTGGTTTAATTGTGTTTTAAAAAGCCAGGTTTCACTATAGTTCTTTGTTATTATGCACAGATATTTCTATTTGTAATAAATATCTCTCAGAATGTCATATTGTGATAAAAGGAAATGTTAGATGTTAAGCAAGTGCTAAGATGATTGCTTTGTTGATTTGAGCATATTATGTAATAGAACTGTAAATGTTTTGTGCCTGTGTCTATGTGCTTGTATAGATGTAAAGGATGACTTCTTGCTCAGAGATCTGTGGGTCGGATTATGCTGAGCAGGGCAATGGTGCACTCAGTAGCGCTAACCAAGGTTACGGGGTGCGTTCCTACCTGCACCAATTTTATGAAGAGTGCACCGCTTCCATCTGGGAGCGCGATGAAGATTTTCAGACACAGAGATCGCCTAGTCGCTGGAGCTCTGTCCTCTGGAAGGTACTACTAGTACTACAATGTTTACTTGTTAACATGCAGGCTTTTTTGGCAACAGTATTTATTTAAATTGACAGATGTGGAACAAACTCCACACCCAGCTGTTCAGAAAACACATTAAGTGTATGAAATGTGTAGACTTGTGTGTAATCAGACTTATTGCCCATCCAAAAGTAATAGATTCTGATTATTTCACAAACATAACTCAGAAAAACAAATTGTAATTTACAAGAGTATCATTCGAATAATTAATGAAGAAAACCTCACAAAATTTGACTAATCCATTGATATTTCTTTCTCCAAGGCATTGATTATATCCACCTGGTACCTTGTAAAAATTACTCTGTTTTTAGGTAAACATTCCAGGTAACTGGCATCCAGGTATGCAGTTACATAAAGGTAGCCAATTATCGACTAGTTTGTTTTATTTATTTACATTGTTTTGGGTTGTTGTCTGAAGGTATGAGTTTGAGGCATAAATAAACACGTAGCAAGGAGTCACAAGTCCAGTTCATACTAAATCCAAAGCATGTACTTTTACGTTCAGTGACGTAAATTTTTCTCTCTCGATCTCAGGTCTGTCTTGCGCTCGGAGCTCTCATTCTGGTAGCAGGATTATCAGTGTTGCTGGTGGGCTATGCCACTCCTCCTCGGCTGGAAGCATTTGGTGAAGATGAGCTGCTGTTTGTGGATGGTCATGCTGTGAGATTTAACCATGCACTGGATGCCTGTAAGCTGGCTGGAGCCGTGCTGTTCTGCGTGGGTGGTAGTGGTATGGCAGTTGGTTTGCTGCTGGCTGCTTGTTCTCAGGGCAGCTCCAAAGAAGAGCTCTGGCTGCAACAACGTTTCAAGGAACGCCTAGCCGAGATCCAGGCCTCCGTTCAACCAATCACAGGGGCACCAACCCCTGGAGAGGGCAAGGTGCCTGTCACTCTCTCTAAGGTGCAGAGCATTCAACCTGGGGCTGAGACCTGACCTCTGTCCCCCTCTTTTTGCCTGAAATGACCCCCTTGAAGTCAGCTAACTGGGTTCAAATGGTTTCATGCAAAAGAAAACAACAGTTCCAGGTGCAGTAGAGATAGATAATATTGCATCTCTACTTTCTCTGATGCATATAATTCATCTATATTTACAATAAGTACCAAGAGTATTTATGGTGAAAAGGCATTGTTGTAACTGTATTCTGTAGATTATCATGCCAAAACACTGGTAAGTGGTGCTTCTGAATAAAGAAATACAGCACAAATGTACTCATATGCTACGCTAATGGCCAGTAACAACTGCTAGGAAACAAAACATCTATGATCAATTATAGGCAGCTGTTCTAAAGAGCAACATCCGACACATTCTAGAAGCATCAGGGCATGTGGTTTCTATTAATTCTGTGTACTAAAACAACCAATATAGAATGAGCAAAAAGAGTCCCATTTTAACTTCAAGTTTCCCTTAGAAAAATCAGACAAAATGATCTCCCAAACAAACATTCACTGTCTATTGCTATAGTCAATCAATAGTTGCTTTACAGAAAGCAGTATATTCCAGACAGCCAAAGCCACAATTCTGCACACAGTGGCAGCATCTTAATAACAAATATCTCTTTTCTGCTCAAAAATACATTATCACTCGCAACATCAAGGGCAAAAATAGATGAACACAGAGAGATACCTGTGGGGTTATATAATATCCTCTTATTGTGTAGCACATAATTTTTCCTTCAGCCTCCATTTTCTCAAGAGGACATTAGGCCCCAGTCACTGTGTGTAGGTAATTACACTCACTGGAATGAAGCCTATTAAGAGTTTTCATGTTCTGGAATAATGTCACTTTGTTTTGTTTTTGTTTTTTTGTCTTCATGGCATCATCACTGCTGTGTTTTTTATTCGTATTAATTTCAACATACAAAAATTGTGTAGATATTTGCTATCTTTTTTAATGTCATATTCTTTTTATTTTATAGTGCTTTGCATATTTTAAAAATTGCATGATAATAAAGTGAAAAAAGTACACTGTTTCAAGAGTTAATCTGAAATGGTGACCATAACCATTTATTTTAAACAGTTATTGACTTTGATTATTATCGAGTTTACTGCCTATTAAGCAGTGCATTTAAATGTTATGATTATCATTCAAATAATAATGTAAACGCTTGTTAATGTTATTAACCATTCACACAGATCGCAGTATATTCTACTATTGAATAATCTAATCACTAAGAAAGCCCTGTTGCATAAAATTAACATCTATCATCTAAATATATGCCAATTATCTGTTACACAGTACATGAGCCTAAAGTTTGCCTAGTTCTTGTTTTTAAATGACATTGGACATTAATTGTGACTTTAGATGCATTTAGTAAATCACAATGTTGGAAATTACAATGTTGGAATCAAAATGTTTGGTTTGTGCTGTGTACTGTTGGAAAGTGTAGAGATTGTATTAAAGGTCATTTAAATGAATAAATATTTAACTGTTTGTTACCGCAGCTTGTTTAATGTTTAAACGCATGTTTGCAAATGAAAACCAGGACATGTACTTTTGCATTGCTATTATTATATTTTTTATGGCTTGGAAATATCTATGCACATTAGTGCAACCACTTTTTTTAACACAATAATTGAATCTCATATGTTCACCAATATGTTCCTACAGTATATAGAAAACATGCGGCGTGTTTGAGTAACATCATTGGTAAAGCATTATGGTAGCAGTGCAAAAGTCGTGGGTGTGATTGCCAGTGTATATCCATAATAGTATCAGTTTAATGTCCAATGCAATACAAACTTAAATAACCAGCTTTACTTACAGCATGATACAACAAATTTAATTGAGTTTTAATCTCTTTGGTTGCATTTGAAGTGGGTCTTTTTTTATTGACAGACAAACTCACTTATTTCATCTACCGTCAGTTTCTTCTAAATATCTAACAGATGACTGACAAAGTTTCAAGTACAACTAATTTATTATGTATTACAACCCACTGTATGAGATATCTTAGAATGATTTATCTCTCTTTACGTGTTCCCCCAAGTCTGTACAGAGGGAATCAGTGGGCTAGAAATAGAAGTTGAGATGAGTCATAGGCGAGGGATCTGTTTGCATCTCTTAGGCGGGAATGACTCATTCACACTGTTAACCTGAAACATAGCAGTAAGTGGAATAAACACTAACACTATATTTATGGCCAGAATTATGTGTGCATCCATGGTACATCCCCCTTATGTCATATCTGAGCTATTATCTACCCAATATTTTGTTTAACACTGTCATGTCTACAATAGAATAACCAGTCATTCCATTTTTTCTGAGATATGCCTGTATTTTGGATAAAAAACTGACTGGTTTGTTCTAACTGTCTTGTTGTTCTAGTTTATAACCAAATAAAAATACAAGGCAGACATTTAAGAGCACATAAAAATATAAATCATTTTAGAAAAATAAAATCTGTCTTATTTACTTATCCTTGTAACTTTATTTCTAGTGAGCATGAAAGATTTTTTTGATTCAATGTATCATAAAATGCCTAGAGCTGTCAAGATTCAAAACAGACAACAAGCATAAAAGTAAAAATTTCCATCATTTACTCACCCTCATGTCATTCCAAAACTACATGACTTTTTCTGTGGACCACAAAAGAAGATATTTTGAGAAATGTCTCAGTGAATTTCTGTCTATGCAGTGAAAGTTAATGATTGCTAACGTTGTTTGATTATCACCGTTTTTCAACATATCTTTTGTGTTCCTCAGAAGCAAAAAAGTCATACAGGTTTGGAATAACATGAGGGTGAGCAAATGATGAAAGAATTATATTTTTGGGTGAATTATTTAAGCTACAGTATATACAGTTTAAGTTCTTAAAACTAATATGTGCTTCTGAATATTTAAACTTGTCACTTGAAGACATTCTTGTGTATGATTTTATTGTGTGAAAACAACTCCCTTTGGACATGGACCCCCTGGACATGAGGGCAAGTAAATTATGTCATTTTTTTTTTTATTTCTGTAACTATTCCTTTAAGGCTGGCACAACTGTTGTATAACAATGCAAATGTCTGTCTCAGTGAGCTGTTTTCAGTTTCTTATGTACAAATTAATAAACTGCTCATTGCTGATTGCTTTTATAGTAAGAACACTTTTAAATGTCTTCACTTAAAGCAAGCTGCAGACTATCACAATTAAATGTGTGGATGTTTAAGTGTGCCAGTCTGCAAAATAAACATACACTTACCCAGACAGACATACAGACAGACACATAGATAACAGATAATATAAACAGACAGACAGATAGGCAAACAAACAGACACCTTTTTGTAGTTGTACAAATTTGTAAAAGATGTCTTTATTTATATAGTAGTATCTATCTAGCTTATCATTTAGCATTGATGTTATTCTAGTTAAATCTGTTAGAATGTTAATATAATATAAATGACAATAATACAATTACATCTATACAACAAACCAGATATGAAAAGTGCATGAATAAAATATACATTTATATATTTAGCTTTCATTGACAAAAATAATCTAAAATAAACATAGTTAGCAAACATATATATATATATATATAGCAGATACTATCATGAGAGCTCATTTTATTACAACGATTTTGTTACTCCACAAAGAATAGATTTCCATAAAACAGGCTAATTTAGCTGTGTTATTACATCTGTCCACATTAGTTGTTCACATCACATAAAATAACTTATGAATAAATTAGTAGTAATCAATGTAATTAATCTTTCATATTAAAGGAACAGTTTACTAAACACAAATAGAAAATCTGCTATTATTTACTTCATGTTGTTTCAAACTGGCATGACAAGCTCCATGCACCACAAAACAAACCCATAAAGATTTTCCATTTGACTTGTGTGTTATATTTCAGGTCTTATGACCATTCTGTGTTCCACAAAGAAGTCAATCATATGGGTTTGAAACATCATGAGAGCTGATGAAAGCACTTATTTCTAAGCACTGAAATATTCCTTTGTTTTCTTGTGTCTTATTCAGCTATTGCTGATACTTCCTCACTCTGATCTGGACTCTCTTCTGTCTAATCTGCCTTGTTGTCTGGTTTCTCCTCATTGCTTTCCTCTTGTGCTTCCAACTGCTTCTCCTCTTCATTTGGAGTTTTTTCTGCATCAACTTCCTCTTCCTTCTTCTCTTCACTAAAACCTTTTGTCTCTGGTTCTGATGTCTCTCCCTCACCTTTATTATCTCCATTATCTTCATTCTCTACTTGCTCTTCCATTTCTATTTTCTCACCATCTACGTTCTCATCTTCTTGTTTCTTCTCTTCTTCCTCGTTATATGATGATTCCTCTGTGGTTTGGTCTAGCTCGTTTTCTGTTTTAGATATGCCATCTACATTAGTCTGTTCTTGAGCATTATCCTCTTGTTGTAGATCTGGACTGGCTTCTTCCGCCTTAAGTTTGTCCCCCTGTTGAGGGTCTGGACTGGGTTCTTCTACCTCATTTTTGTTCTCCTGTTCTGGGTCTGGATTGGCTTCTTCTGCCTCATTTTTGTCCCCCTGTTCTGGGTCTGGATTGGCTTCTTCTGCCTCATTATTGTCCTCCTGTTCTGGGTCTGGACTGGATTCTTCTGCCTCATTTTTGTCCTCCTGTTCTGGGTCTGGATTGGCTTCTTCTGCCTCATTTTTGTGCTCCAGTTCTGGGTCTGCACTGGCTTCTTCTGCCTTATTTTTGTCCTCCTGTTCTGGGTCTGGATTGACTTCTTCTGCCTCATTTTTGTCCTCCTGTTCTGGGACTGCACTGACTTCTTCTGCCTCATTTTTGTCCTCTTGTTCTGAGTCAGGAATGGCTTCTTCTGCCTCCTTTTAAAATAAAATTATATATTGTCATACTACATTATGTCTACTAATAAGTACTTATTATTAACAATAATAGATTTTCTATAGTTCTTTGTATCACTTTGAGTCAGCAACCGATTTCTAATTTCTAATCTTTTTTCTCTGTATATGTTTTTTTAGTTGGCTGTATGCTTCTTCAGACACTATGTTGATGGTACATTATACATTCTCCAGTATTCAGGGCCAGCAAGAAACTCTTGTTTTTGTCTCTTTTTTTTCTGAATTGGCTTTAAGGTTCTTCTAGACTGAGCATTAGGAAAAGTCTCATTCTAGGTTCACACCACTAGAAAAACTTAATGTTTTATGATGGCAAAAGACTTCAAGACCTTATGTAAACCTGTTTAGAACCTTCTTTGTTCTAACAGCTATAACCTTAACCTTTAAAAATGCTGATCTATACTGTCTATGTATAGTAATTCTACATACATTTGAGAAAAATAGAAATGTTTTTGCAGACACGAATACTGCACCAGTACTTTAAACCACTGGGGTTATTTCTTAGTAACTTTGTTATCAGTAAGCAATAAAGTACAAGAGGCTGTGCTATAAGACAAGGCCAATCTTAATGTTTCGCATGTTTCAGTTCAGCTGTGTCTTATTCACGATATAGCACAGCTTTATTGTTGTATCTTATTGCTTTTGTGAAACAGTTACAACACAATACAAATAAAAAAAGATATGTATCAATGCAATTTTCATGAAGTAAAATCACCAATAGACTTAAAAAGTAGTTCCTGATCGACTATGAACCGCAACAGAATGTTTCTCATTATTATCATTATCATCTCATGGAGCTTAAATATAATAGCTAAGAAAATGTTCGATTTCCATCTATTCCATGCCAAGGGTGCCGTGCAGTGATACACAGAATTGTTGGGTGAAACTGTAAATAGCTGTTTTATTATGACCAATCAGAATCAAGGACTGGAACCAACCATTTTATAAAATAAATTATAGGTGGACAAACTAAGTTTCTGACAGTTTTGTAAGAGTGTTAGAAATAATGATCAGATTATTACTCCTAACCTGCTTGACTGATGAACGCACCTCTGGTGAAAACTTGTTATCTTCTGCACTTCTGTCCTCTCCATCATCTGCAGATAAACAGACATGAGATGAAAAAGATGAAACAGTAGCGCCACCCACTGGTGGGATTAAAACTGCAGTGATACTCAAGGCCCAAAGCTTGTGTTTGGATGGTGTTGCTCTGTTTTAGATACTTATCTGGTTTAAGAAGGTGTTTTGTTGTTCTTTAGTTTTCTATTAGTTTTCTGCATTTTTTGACATAGTTTACAATATATATTCATTCTAATTTAGATATTTTTTGTTGTATACAAAAACAAACAAAAAACCCTGATGTTTTATGTTAAAAATGCCACAAATATATAAATACAAATGTATTAAAATGCTGTTAATGAAATGCTATGAAGACAAATAAAAACAACAAGGCTATATAACATAACTATTGTTTAAAATGATAAGATGGCAACTAATTGAAAGATATTACTTTTTAAGAAAAAAACAAGCATAGGTTACACAGAAATGTCACACTGTTATATAAAAAAATACATGAAGGTTCTCATGAAATACTCACATAATTATGCCAGTAATTAAAGCACAGCTATTATAATGACCATTAGCTTGCAACGGTACTGTGTAATTATTTTTTGCAAGATTTACAGTCATACCATTGTACTCTATAGTAAACAAGGAAATTACATGAGTGTTTTAAATACTTAATGAGTAATAAATCCAAACAATGGTTGAGAAATTAATACACTCTAAATAATTAAACAGCAGAATTAATGTGCCTCATATAAGTTCATGTTTTCCCCAGTAGCAGCTATAAAAATATTGCTGTGCAGATTATAGCATTTTACTCAGGCATTTAATGCGTTTTAAATGCAAAACTGATTGAAGTTTAGCAGAGGTGATGAGGCGCTGTGGCAGTAATGGGCTTCTTTGAATATTTTATGGAAATCGCTCACATTTATTAACTGTAGTCCAAAAGCCTGACTGTAAGCAGGACAGTTAATGTAACAATAAACATTTAAATGTGATTGAGAGAAGAGCTTGCCTCATAAAAATGCTAAATCAAATTAAATATAACATTTTAAAACCTGCTTTCATTAGAGCCTGCCGGCAGCGGAGGGGAGGAGCGCATCATAAAGCCTGACTAGAATGAGCATGCCAAAAAATTGTACCTAAGCATGATTTTAAGGCTGCTTCCATGTAAATGACTTGCACTGTGTCTTACAACATACAAGCACAATAGTGCTGTTAAAAATTTAAGTTCACTTAGGTGTCATCTTGTTTTCTGTCAGCTATACGCAAGACATAACACTAGCCACTAGTATGCAGTGTAACGTGGACATTTAAATTGGGATTTGAAATAATACATACATGAAAATGACTACTTACGTTAATGGGTTGATGCCAATAATCTTAGAATAGCTAAACATTAATCTATTTTATGGTTATGATCCTTAACTATAAATATTTACATATATGCAAAAGACCAAGACCAATTGTAATAAAATATTCAAATATTATGTCATTGCTATTGGTTACATTTTAAATGGTCAGTGGGATATAAACTTTAATCCTAAACTTACTAAAATTATAAAGGAGTGGTTCTCAAACTTGGGTCCGCATAGCAATACTAGAACATTATCATCAACTTTGTGTAATCAAACATCAGAGAAATAAGACACTGTATTATTACATGTCTTACTGGATTAATTAAAATTGTAAATTTGAGATTGTTTTGTGTCATAAGCTCTTTATGGGGGCACAAAGGGGGACTCACGTTGAAAAAGAAATTATCTGTAAAAACAATTTTGAGTCTAAAACTTAACTAAGTGCAAAAAGAAAGACCTTATTAGCTCAGAAACCTAACTGCTATAACAAATAAATCAAACAGCAAAGCAAGTGAAAAAACTCCTGCTAAAATGTATGAATGAGACCTGGGTTTGAAAGACCTGTGTCATGGGTTTAACACTTCTCAGGCACACAAATGTCTTAAGAGCTCCAGTAGTGATGTGACATACAGACATAACGAGCTGTTAACACAGTCATTGGTTGACAGGCACTCAGACAATCTTTTTAACTCCTGTGTGCTGGAGAAGTCCTGCTGTTTTCATGGTACTAGTAAAGACCTCTTTTAATAAAGACCTCCCCAGACTCTATAAAGTATTTTAAAATCTCATCTACATAATGTTGCAAGCAAACTTCACTACACAAGACATGACAATCTCCTCTCAGGACTGGAACAATCAGAGCTACTGTGTTGTCACGGGTCTTGCTTTCTTCTGACTTTTGCTGTGCATTACTGTTTTTGAAAAGCTCAGCTTCCATTCCTAGATAATGTGATGTATAATAAATCCAATGGAAATCAATAACACCAGCAAGGATTAAGAAATATAAGGATGTGATCATAAAATGTGCAAATGTTATTACACTGCCTGCACCTGACATCAAAAGCATTAAATGGTTTTACTGTTATGCAGATGAGACAATGCTCTTATACATTTCATTTAATTATTCAATTAATTATATTTTTCTTTTATTTAAAACATTACACTTATTTTACTTGTCCTGCTTGTTTATGCTACAAACTAGGGGTGTTGCAAAATACCAGTATTGACAATAACCGTGCTATTAATAACCTTAATACTGTGTTAAAATGTGATAACATATATTATATAACATATATTAGTGTATATTATTAACATATAATAAATATTTCAGCACCAGCATCAGGTTAACACTGAAACACAGTAAGTGGCGCTATTGCACCCATTTAACATTTTGCCTTTGCTATAAACTCTCTTTCTGCCTCCTTGTATTAGTGTAATTCATTGGCCAAAAAAGACAACATGAAATAAACCAAATTAAAGATGAAATTTTTATTATTTGTTTATTTTCAATTTCAATAGATACCGCGATTATACTATTACCATGAATTCTTCATGGCTATGATAACCATGTAGTGTTATAATTTGATATGGTGACAGCCCTTCTACAAACATGAATGATACCTTATACAGTATCATGTGACTTGTTGAGAACTTAACTCAGCTGTTACACTTACTGTTACATATGCTATTATATGAAGATATTAGTTATACAATGTTCACCTACTTAGATTATATAAAAATGAACAAATCCTTTTAACTTATAATGAAGGAAGGTCCATATCTAGGGACCAGAATACAAGCCTTTTGCTTACTAAGTAGTAAGCAACTATTTAGAACACCAGACAACCACTCTGAACAACTTAAAGGAACTGTAGCCATGCCCTGCAACCAATCTACAACAGCACAACATTGTGCCTGTGACTGTTTATGAGCACCACTTATATTGTCTTCAGAAAACATTAAAAAATGTAATTTAATCTATTCCTCCATGATAAATGGGTACAGTAGTACAAATAAAAACAGAATTAAAAATTATATTGGACATAAATCCACCAAGTCTTTAATCTCTCCAGTCAAAATTCTCCTCAAAAGCAGCTTTGTGTTTGTTTCATGTTTGTTTTTTCAAAATCTGCCACATGGTTCCAAAGAGTAAATTATAGAGAATAGTATTTCTTCTAATCCAATAAGCCTCCTTCAAAGATAATAAAAATAGTATTTTTTAGGACGGGTGGCATGCGGGATAAGGATATAATGTTTTTACAACAATTTTTGATAAAATGACAGAAGTCGACAGCTACATCATGAGCTTGTATGAGGTGACACTCAGATGAGGCTCACTTGAAGACAGACCTGTCAAAATGAGCGAAATGAGAGCCTTTAGCCGCAACTGACCATGTGGACAAGAGACCCTGGAAAATTGACCAGATAAAGGGCTTTTCATTTCACTGCATTGCTTTGATGACCACAGAAGTGTTCATCTTTTTAACATTGCCCGGAAGGTTAAACTATCAAAGAAAAGAAAAACAACAGAGAAAATTCAACAAAGAAATTGCAGAGGGATCCATTCGCAGCTCTTTATTAAACAGAATAAACAATAAACAGGCGTGGGCAAACAGTGGCGAACAAAGCGATGAGGATGAGACAAAATCAAATAGAGGTAACAGGCAAGGGTCAGGGCAGGCAGCAAACAATCAGTAACAAAGTCCAAGGCAGAGGCAAAAGGCAGGCAGCAAAAAGTCAAAACCCATATACAATCCAGTTGGCAACAATAAGGAAGCCCGGAAAAACGCTCTGAAATGCTGCACGTGGCAAAATGTGTAGCGTGCAGTTCCAGGCTTTATGGTCCTGCTGATTGGGTTCAGGTACCGAACAATAAGAAATCAGTACAGGTACAGGGTCATGGGAAATGTAGTTCGGGAAGGCGTTAATATTCTAATATTTCCTGACCTCAGGTCTCGACGCTGCGGTCACGGCTCTCTCTCATTTTGGGAGGTCGAGCCCCCTCTGCTGCTCCCCAGTCTGCTGCCTCGGCTAAACGGCCTAAGGCAGCAGAGCTGGTTAGCACACTGGGAGACCTGAGAGTGACGGTGAAGACTTCTCCGTCTGGCCAGTCCCTGCGGTCCTCCCAGTCCTCTATGGCGTAGAGGTCTGTGCTGCCAAGCGGTAGTGCAGCTCCCCCTGGGGGAGTTGTCACTTTTGGCGCTCCGGATGAGGACAGGATGTCGATCGCTGCATCGGAGAGTGGGCTGCTCTCCTCTCTCTCTCTTTCTGCACATCACATTTTTACAAATGTGGATAGAATGTAAAAGAGAGCTTTGTTGTTTAATTAAACACAAAAACCGAGAAGTACCATTTGTTCAAGAAACGCATAGTGACACCTAATAAAACTGAACAGAGGAAAAATAAACTAAATGTGAAACTATATCTAATAATGACGTAAAACAGTACATTTGGGCACACACCAGAGAATTTTTTAACTTGTCTTGATGGATTTTATTGTTTTAAAATCCATTTTAATATAGTTAAAAATGTGCTGTCACTCCAGCTGGGTTATCTCACCATTGTTTAACACCTTTGTATGAGAGCAAAAATGTGCTGAAGTCATTAACTCTCATCTTTCAGACCTGTTGGGAATCAATGCACAAGGACCTCGGGTATGATCATGTTTTCAATGCAAATGGATGCTCCATCTAAGTTCATTAGCCTAGAAGAAAAAACTGAGTCGTTACCTTCACTCTTTGTGCTCTGAAAGCAGGCAGGGACTAACATAGTCTTCTGACATTAGACAGAGGGCTGTGAGGTTCTATGCTGGGCTGTATAGTACTAAATATAGAGATGATAAGGAGTTGTGTGCCAGTTTTCTTTTTTAAAAGGTCTTTGCCGTATTATGGCTCTAAGGCAAAGCTGGAGAGGCCTCTATCAGAACAGGAGCTTCATGCTGTTTTTCAAAAAATGGAGGGTGGTATACCTGGTATTGACAGGCTTCTGATATCTATAAAGCATTTTCAGCAATGCTGTGTGAAGACCTGTTAGCCATTTTCAATGAGAGCTTGCCTGAAGGGTCACTGCTTTTAAGATGCAAGAGAGCTGTGATTACCCTGTTACCAAAAAAAGAAATTAAGAACTGGCTACCTGTGAGCTACCTTATTATTACCTGACCTCAAAAACTCTGGCCAGTATGTTAAAGGAAGTAATGGAGCAGATCATTTATTTTGACCAGACCTATTTTGTGCCCAGCAAGTCAAAAATCTGTTGTTAATGTTTGTTACAGGGTGTTTTCTGAGTTTTTAGGTATTACTAATGTAATAGTAATAAGGTAATGAGACTTGGGTCTCATTTCTATTGACCAAGAAAAACCTTTCAATAGAGTTAAATGCAAGTATCCTTGGTCAACGCTTGATGCTTTTGGGTTTGGCTCATATTTTTTTTCTATAATTAAAGTGTTGTACCAAGACATTGAGAGTGTATTAAAGATCAATGGTGGTTTAAGCACACCTTTTAATGTGTGTAGAGAAATTAGACAAGGCTGTTTATTGCCTAGTATGTTATATTCTTTGGCAACTGAACCTATGTTGAATCTGTTAAAGCTTTATTACTGTGTGATCATGATGTTCATTATAAAGTGTCAGCCTATGCAGATGATGGACAACAAGGTATTAACAAACTGAAACTGCTGTATGAGATTTTAGAGTTATATCAGCCGCTAAAGTAAAGAAAGTGATGCTGCATCAGCACTTTGGCATAAGTAGGCATGTGTGGATTGGTTTAAATCGTTGTGGATTGTTTCAGGGACAGACTTTACTGGGTTTCTCAGAAGGTGCTCTTCCTGCCTATTGAAGAAGGAGGTTGAGGTTTGATGCATTTTTTAGGCAGACTGATGACTTTTCATCTGCTGTTTATACAAAAGTTTTTAACAAACTCGGCAGATCTACTTTAAAGGAACATTGCCTTCTTTTTACAAGGGTCTTTTTCAAAATGTGAGGTTATTTAAGATATTATTTTGACTGCGGAGGAACCACTCATGAAAGGGGCTCACTTTGACATATCGGGTGATGTATTGGGCCTTGAACAAATTGTATGCACCACTAGAAAATTCAAGCTGAAAAAGTTAGTGTGGCTAGACCTGAACTAAACAACATTAGGGCAGCAGCAACTTTGCTGGTCAGTGGTCAATCCGCCACACTGAGACAATTGTGGTTCTGTGGAAAAAAAACTTGTTAAGATCTCACATTGTTATTGTAAAATGGGACAGGTCATTTGGTCCCTAATGAACGAAATCCCTTATCAGCTCTTGAAATTACTCCAGACTCTCAATGGGAGGGTGTGGAGGGATAAATTTGGATTGAGTGAAGAAATAAAATCTTTTGGAGAATGCTTTATAAACCACAATTGGAAAAAGAATCTGGTGACTTGCAGTGGCAAATATTACATAGTTGTTGTAAATGCCTTTGTCTCTGTTATTAGTCCCAATGTTGTTGTTAATGTGTTTTTTGTGGTTTAAGAGCAACAATTTTCACTGTTTCTTGGATTGTTTTGTTGAGTCAGTTTAGAGTTCGGTGAAAACTTTACACTATACTTGCTGTTTACACTACAAAGTGAAAGTGACATATTTGTAAGGTATGGTAACCCATACCTGAAATGTGACCTAATGCATTTAACTGCATTTAAGCAATTGAAGTTCAGGTGCCTTGCTCAAGGGCACTTCTGTTGCTATCTGCCGGCACTGGAATTGAACCAGTAACCTTCTGATTAAAAGCTGGCTTAATAACCAGTAGGCCAAAACTGCCCCCAAGAAGAAACAAATAAAAATCTGGCATGGTCAAGATATTATACATCTTTTTAAGGCCTATGTCAAATCCAAAATTCTTGTTGAATTATAAAGCATTTGAAAAGTTGAATTATAAATACATTATAAAGCAATGAAGGATATTGGAACTTTTGACAGTTGTGCTATAGTAATATTCTTTGTAATAAATTGTGATAAAAATTATTGAGATAATTGATTTTTGCTTAATTGTGGTGTTAAGGTTAATTTCTTTGTTTGGTTGTCCTAGTTTGTTTTTGTTTTATTTCTTGTTTTCTTTGTTCGTCCATTTTTGATACAATGATTTGTGTAAATTGCATTAAGTTACATGAACCAAAATAATTTTCAAGGGTTAGTTAGAAAGAACTTTTTGAGATGCAGTTTGGATAGACACTAGTAAATACAGTATCAGTACAGTATACATCTGTGTTCACATCTGTGTTTAACAAAAATGTAGAACTACACTGCTTGTGCTTGTACCTAAGGATACTAATAAGATCACTTTGGCCCAATAGGGAAAGAACATCCAAAATGATAAAAAGAAAGCATGAAAAGAAAATTACATTTACACATTTAAAAAAATTAAGAAAAATCTGCCTGCTGCCTTCAAATCACTGCAGGCCATGATCTAATTAGAAGGCGAGCGAGAAGGGAGGAACCTCTGAAGGACCCTCTCTCTTATTCTCCACATGCACACACACAAACACACAGTAAGAGTTTTGATCAGTGAAGTGAGGCAAAAAAGGAGGCACCTTAATGGCCTATTTCAGCATTATTACAGTATTGTGGATGGATTGTCACCTGAGATACTGAACTGTGAAAGCCATCAGCAGCTCTCATGTCTCCACACTCCTCTCATCTCTCCCCCTTATTA
The DNA here is from genome assembly GCA_036877575.1 of Botia almorhae. Taxonomy (NCBI): domain Eukaryota; kingdom Metazoa; phylum Chordata; class Actinopteri; order Cypriniformes; family Botiidae; genus Botia; species Botia almorhae. Next base: position 24,646 of record JAZGTJ010000935.1, read on the forward strand.
CTGGAGTGGGGAAGAGCTGCAACAATGTCCCTCTTCTCTGTCTCTCATACATCTACACATACCCTTCTTCTCCTTGTGCAGCTTTCTGACTTTTGCCCTGAATTTGCCCTACATTCACTTACCACTTGTGCCATCTGCTACATTTCTCGTAAATGGTGTAATTTCCTGTTTAAATCATTGATATTCAAATGTTTGCACATAGTTCCAGAAGTGTTATATTCCAACACATAGTTTTCTGCCTTCTAATATGCGGTTTATTTATGAAAGAGGGGTATTCATCCAGACAAGACTCACCTAACGTTATGCCTGCATGAAGAACATTTTTTAAATTTTTAAAAGATTTTTAAAAGATTTTTTTACAGAGATTTATTCTGAACAAAAAATGAATGTTTAAACACTCTTTATGATACTGTTACGGAGAAGGTCCTCCTGCTGGTCGCCAGCGGGATACTTCACCTGAGTACTTACCATTTTGGACTACAACTCCCATCGACCCCGTACCCAGGACTGATGAGCTTCCGGTTCGCCACCTGCGTCCAATCAGCATCCCTATATAACCCAGGCCTGCACTAAGTGCAATGTCTTGTTTGCCATGTGCTGCATTTCAGAGCGTTTCTTTGTATTGCCTTCTCTTTACCGTTTGGACTGTTTATTGTCTTTTGAATCTTGGCGCCTGCCTCTTGTTTTTCTGCTTTGAACATTGTTATTGATTGTTTGCTGCCTGCCTCAACCTTTGCCTGTGTTTACATTTTCCTCATCTCATCTACATTGCTCTGTTCGCCGTTTTTGACTTGTGCCTGTTTTTGGATTGTGTTTGTAAATAAATTATTGCATATGGATCCCGCCGCTTCCGCGTCTTCATTACAGATACATTTATATTTTAAATAGATTTGTAAACAGCTCACCTTAAATGAGATATTAAAAGACCTCTGACAAATATTATCATCCTGATAGAATTTCACTTTATGACTGACCCGCTACTCTAGACATTTTGTGTCTGAAAATTAGTTTGAAAAATAATCAGTTTAATGAATTGTATTTGTTATTCATTAAAGATAAACATACAATGAAAAATTCACAAACCATTTTACTTTTGTTACACTGTATCTGTCAGGACGTCTGTCTGATCAGCCGGGTATGTATTGTTTTGCTCCGTTGTCCGCATCAGCCCTGCCCTCTCGTTTTGTCCCAGTTCTGTCACATCCGCTATCACTCTCACCTGTTCGCGTACTCACTCGCTCCCATTTATATTTTCCTCATGTTTTCTCCTCGTTGTCAGATTGTTGTGGATGTTTCCCGTTTCCTGACCCTGTGCTGAACATTCTATTCTGAATATCTTAGTCTAGTCTAGCTGAGCTTAGTCGAGTCCAGTTTCTTTCATAGTAGTTCCAGTTTTCTAGTCCTTAGTCTGTTAGCTAGCTTAGTTTGTGTTTCGTCTTGTCCTGTCAAAGCTTCAGGCCGTCCACGTTGCTGTGTGTTGTCTTTCAGTGCTTTCTCCGCCGGTTCCTGTTAGTCCGTGGAGTCACTCTCTATTTCTCTCGAAATAGAGCGGATCGCCGCTGGAATGGTGGAGCTTCAAGTCACCATTAAGAAAAGCTGCCAACCTTCGTTCTCCTGCAGTGGAGGTCCCAGCCGGCGACCCGGAGCCCATGCAGCTTGGGCAATTGAGGCTCATTCCTTAGCAGAGGCAACACCGTGTCGAGCAGGGTCTATGCCTCTACTGCGGGAGAGCAGGTCATCTGGCCAAGTCCTGCCCAGTAAAAGGCAAAGCCTGCCAGTGAGGCGGAGAGCACCGATGGGCCTGGTGACAACAGACTCTCCGCAACTCTCTCTTTGTTTGTTGGAGTCTTGATTTTTGTTTCAGGGGTCTCGGCTCCAGTGCTGTTGGACGTCGGGGCGGAGGGTAACTTCATAAATGACTATTTTGTGTCCAAGTTAGGTATTCCCCCCATCCTTCTGCCTGAACCCATACACGTCATGTCCCTGGCTGAGCGCCACATGGTCACTGACACTCATGCCACCCCTTCCATAAGTCTCGTCGTCTTGGGCAATCATCTTGAGGACATTGTGCTGTACCTTACGGCGTCGCCTGTGGCTCCCATAATTCTGGGGTACCCGTGGCTGCGTCAGCACAACCCTCATGTTGATTGGTCGAGGTGATCTGTCTTAGCCTGGAGCTCGTCTTGTCTTTTGTCTTGCCTGGGTGCTGCCGCCTCTTCTGTCTCTGTTTCTCTCATTACGCAGGAGGAGACAGTGGATCTTTCCGGCATTCCGGCGGAGTACCATGACCCGGGGAGTGGTCTTCAGCAAGTCCCGGGCTATGTCTCTCCCTCCTCAACGGCACTATGACTGCGCCATAGATCCTGGCCTGGACCTCACGGCTCACCAAAGCGGCCACCGACCGTCGGCGAGTTCCTCAACCTGTATACACCTGTGGTCAATGGGTCTGGATCTCCACTAAGGACCTCCCTCTCCGGGTGCCCTCTTGCAACCTGTATACACCTGTGGTCAATGGGTCTGGCTCTCCACTAAGGACCTCCCTCTCCGGGTGCCCTCTTGCAAGCTGGCACCCAGGTTCATTGGGCCTTACCAGATTGCTAAGGTGTTGAGTCCGGTGGTGGTCAGGCTTCGTCTGCCCCCTTCCCTTGGTCGGGTCCATCCAGTTTTCCACGCCTCCTGGATTAAACCAGTGCAGCTCTCGCCCCTTAACCCTCCAACCTCTGCCCCAGTCCCAGCCCCTCCTCCTCCCCGGCTCCTGGATGGCGAGACAGTTTTCTCTGTCAGATGGATCCTATATGCCCGTTGCAGGGGCAGAGGATTCCAGTACTTGGCGGACTAGGAGGGCTATGCCCAGAACAGCGAAGTTGGATGCAGTCCCAGGACATCCTGGACCATTCCTTGATCGAGGACTTCCGTCGCTGGCAGGGTAACCCTCTGCCTGGGACGCCAGGTGGTACCCCTGAGGCGGGGGGGGGGGTACTGTCAGAACGTCGGTCTAATCAGCCAGGTTTGCTTGCTTGCAATTGGGTTTTCTGTTGTTTCTTCCCGGAAACCGTGACAGTATCTCTCATAACATAACAGTGGTAACAAGGTAAGAGAAAAAACTGTGAGAAAAAGTGTAGCACAAGACTTGGTTTAATGTAGCAACTGGATCAATTGATCGGATTAGGAACAGTTGTCTCCCCTTTTTGTGTCATATTGTAAATGTGCCCCTCTCTGGTCATGGTAAATAATAATTATTGTCATATTATATTAAATAACAGTACGCTTCTATACCATTGGCAATAACAATTGTAATAGTGAAATAATAGTAAAAAATATTATTTAAAATATTAACACACAAGTTCAAGGTATTTAAAAATGACTTTTTGGAGGAGGTGAAGCGGTAGGCAGAGTTTCTTTTACAGCGCTATGCAGCAGTATGTTAGCCGCGTAACTATGCTTCTGTTAACATAGCGAATGGAAAGAATGAAAAGTTAGAATGGCCAAGTGTCCTGAGATGACTTTGCAGTGTCAACACTGTGTCTATCTCAAGTTCACACCATTAGAGTGCTAGTCTTATAGTTTAGACCCAGAATCACAGGCACAGATGTGTATTTTTATTACTTTTTAAACAAATAATGAATCAGACCCACAATAATGATGTTGTAACACCTATTAATCACTCCAGACCTTAGCCTGCTTTCTTACTTGACTCCTATATCTGTGAGTAAATTACAAGAACACACACAGTGGCCTACAGGCATCCAGAAATTCAATCAGAAGCAGCCAAAATGTAGAGAGAGCTGCTTCTCCCCAATTGAATAAGTCCAGAGCACACGACACAGCAAAAAGAACCACAGGCATTTAAACACGCTTGTTCTGTAATCCTATACACTCTGTGAACAAATCAAACTGGTACATTTAACCTGAGGCTTTAGAAACTGTATTGATTCAGAAGTTGATATGGTAAAACTGATTCAATTTCATCCCTGAGTGTGTTTACATGCCCAGTCTCATAGTATGGCAATTATGCTCAATAACCCAGCCATGTTTAAGGTCAGATAATGCAGTAGACAGTGTTTTTATCAGGTTATTGTTTGGACAAAACCAAACTGGCTGCCACAATTTGAAGTCTTCAGGCTACATTCACAAAACAGCTGAGCATATTTTTGTCTATATCTTTGTTTGTACAACCATTTCTGCATAAACTTACATCCATTTGTAAATCGTTCATAAAAAATCAACAGTGTTAGCAAATTTTCACAGATGTTCGCAAACTGTTCATAAAAAAAATTGTTCACCAAACTGTTCATAAAAAATTAAATGTTAAATGTTGAATAATTTACACATAAATCATTTTGCAAACAATTTAAACTAATAACTTTACAAACAATTTTGCACAGAAATTTGTTCTGCTTGTGTTTCATGAATGAGGCTCCTGAAATGACCCCTGAGTTTGACAGTTTAGAGTCAATAAAAGCTAAAGAATGGATGTGCTTTTGTTTACTTCATCACCATGGTGATTTAATAGGCCTCTATCAGACACCTAGGTACCAGCAAGACCCATAGACTGCTAATGAGGTAAAGACACTTTACTCTAACTACAGGCACACAAATACACATGCACTTAAACACAGTAATAAACAACAACACTTATGGCCATGGCCATGTCCTTCCCAGATCAAACATACTCATTGTGACATCCACTCATCAAAAACCTTTATTTTTACTATATTACTATATTCATGCATTAATTCACGTATGACTGTAAATAACAGCATTTTAATAGCGTCTTTGTGAGGACACATTTTTTAATCTGAACAAACATGGTGTAATGATGATGAGCATGATGTAATCCTTCTCATACCACTGCAAGCACCTAAACACTGGGCTCTTGACATCCCACTTGCAGACCACCACTGCCATCTCTTGGTCAGAAGGGAGAATTATATAAGTATCACTGAATGACATCACCGTAATATAGACAATAGTGGATGCTGAGAACTTTACTCCATAACACGAGGGTACACAAAAGCAGGAGGAGAAGTTGAGGAGTTGAGAATAACATAGATCAACATAGTCACAAATTTCCAGCAAACCATCAACAGATACCTTTACATTTCCAACCAAATTCTAGAAGTCAAATCATTATTTAATTTACCCATTATTGAGTCACAAGCTCAACATGAATAATTATAAAAATATGAATATTGACACTAGTGATAGAATATGAGAAACAAGAAATCCTCCTAATATTAGAAAACCATCTACTATTTGCCTATAAACACGACGCATCATTAATCTCTGCACCTGCTTAATAAGTGCACAGATTTTATTAGGCATTTTAAATCTTGCCTCAGAAGACATTACCATGGACCACTCACTGTCCATTCACTGACAATTTTATGCATTTTGCACATAAAAATGGCAACAGCTAAACTCCTATCTGATTGGCTGGCTGTGTGCAAATACCAGGAATCAGGTGCACAGATTTTAATCAGACTGCCAGGAAAGAAGGTTGTGTATAAGGTACTGGGCTGCTGTAATGACCTCTGCAATAAGCAAGAACTAATCAATGAATTTTCTACATCAAAGTTTGTTACATTTATGCATTTGGCAGATTTTTATCCAAAGCAACTTACAGTATATTCAACCTTTACATTTTAGCAGTACATGCATTTCTTGGGAACTGAACCCATGACCTCGACACTGGTAGCACCATGCTCTACCAGTGAATTCAATTTTATGTCTATAGCGCTTTTAAAACGTTTATGCAGCAAAGCAGCTTTACAGACAGAAAAATATTTATTTTAATGATAAAACCAGTTTTTCACACAAAATATTCTTGTGAACTAACTAAATGCTTTTTAGCATTTTGACAAATTTATTTATGTCTACATGTCTACAAGACTTCATACAAATATCTGCACCAGTTAATTGGGCGTTTTAAGTAGTCAATATTCCCCCAGAGAGCAAGCCAGTGGAGACTGTGGCAATGTATCAAAACTCCAAAAGGGGTGGAGAAAAAACATAGGGGGATGGGGGATTATTCAGGAAGCAGTTCTCCTCTGGCTACTCTGGGTACTTAGCTAAACTACAGGTAAGGATCATGTAGGTTCATCACATCTGTCAAACATACTTAGAGTTAAACTAGTCGAGTATGTAGTCCACAACTGCAACAGAACAGCCTGCTTTGTTATCAGACATCTGTTTAAGAAATAATCAGTGCCTTTTACTTTTGGACAGCCAGAGACTCTAAACACCATATCTGACTTTTCCATTAAAGGAATGGAAATAATTAAATAATACCCTGGCTCTTTCCAGCTTTATAATGGCAGTGAACATGTTTATAAGCTGCATGTGTCATAAAAGTAATCCACAATACATCTCCAGGGGGTTAATAAATGTCTCCTGAAGTGAAATGATACATTTGTGACAGAAAAAGGTTACTATTTTGAACATATTTTGTGGTTGAAACAACATATAATGACGTATCTCATTCATTCATGCATGTATTGTGACTAGCGTCATGACGAAACATGCAGTAATGAACCAATGATATTTGGCAGTATCTACGTGGAGTCAGCATACCGCCATTGTTCGGTGTAATTTTTTTATACAGATATGTTTACATTCAAACATATTTTGAGTGGAGAATTCCTTTACATTTTTGGGTAGAGTGTTCCTTTAATTTACCCAATTTACCCAAACCTAAATGACATATAAAGAACTAAACAAGCAATTGCTGGCCACTTTCTTGCTGGTCAGAATAAGTTAGAAGTATTGGCTATTATGTAGAACAAGCCATAAAAGCGATCAGACTTTATGTCAAAAGTCAAACGTCTGGTTCTGGTTCTGGTTCTGACTAGATTCAGTATATCTCAGATCAACAGGATCAAATTATAGGTTTAATGTCTTACCATCATCCTGAGCCTCATGAGATGCTGTGAGACCACTCCTCTTCTTACGAATGTTCATGAGTTTGGCCTGAGAGATCTCTCTTACGATGGAGGTTAGTTGTTCTTTAGAGCTTTGTGCCGGGGGGCTGCTTTTGTCCTGTCCGCATTCACTGCCACTCACCACAGACTTACTGACATGGTTCCCTACCTGCCAAGACAAATATTCAATAATGTACTATAAAACTACTTGGCTGAATACCCCCTACAAGCATCTTTTTAATTGTTTTTTTACTCACATCTCCATTTTGTCTTCTGTATTTGTATATAGGTGGTAAAGATGCAGCTTTTGACCTTAAATTACATTAAAATGAAATCAGCTGATGAGCCTTATCACCATTAATCACCATTAAAAATGTGATTTGTTTGTCTTACCCATTAACTCTCTTTATGCCTATGGGCTTACTGAACAACAGGTCACTGTATGGAAGCTTTTTAAATTTGTCTCTGCCAACAGCGACATAAAACTGGCCATTTTCCAGCTCCTTTCCATCCATAATGAGGGTTCCATCAAAGGTGTAAAGGCTGTAACACAAGATTTAGAAAGTTAAATATGCAGGCCATGTGTAACTGTTTTAATTCTTCATTTGTTCAAATAAAGACAGTGCACTTAAGTTTTAAATAACTTTTTATGAACATTTTAGGCACAATATCCTGAAGAACCATTATAATGAAAGTAGATACAATAATTGTGTCAATATAAAATTATGTAAATATTTTAAATTGTTGCAGCCTGGGTAACTTGCCCTAAAAATAAATTAAAAAATATTAATAATTACCACTGGATAACCAAATTCAAATTTGCCAAAAAACAAAAAAAAAAAAAAAAGCCTTTAAAAGGTTTAAAGTTTAATGTAAAACTGCTAGCAGCATTGAAAATAATGATGCTTTTTTTATTCTACAGAAGCTGGTGCATAATAAACCTAAATGGCTTCTAAAATAATTTTACTGGTACACTGTATCTGTCATGCAACCTACCCACATTTTAATCAAAAGAATCATTCATCATTTCTGATGCATACATACCTCCGCACACCTCCTACAATTCGTAGCCCAATTTTTTCTGTGATCATTTCTAAAATATGTTCAAACTGGCCAACCACACGACTGGGGATGAGTAACCTTACTGCTGGATTCAGAACATCTCCATTTGCCACAATACTGAGCACACACATACACAAAAACACACATTTATTAGTTTGTTTGATTCTGTGGATGTATTAAAAAAAGCTTACAAACATTTCTCATTTGATATTTGAAAGCATTTGATATGTTTTGGACTCAAGCTGCCATATACGCTATACAGGTTTGTGTTAATGGTCTAATATCAGCATAATTCATGCTTCCTTATACAAAGGAATTACCTAGGTCTATGTGTCTATGTGAATTTGGTTTAAATAGTCCAGAATCTTCAATATTTCTGCTTTTTACTTTTAATCCTAAAACTCCTATATTTAGGGTGGCCAACATGTCTATACTAATGAGATAAATTGGCACCAGTGAACTTGAGAGAAATTGACTATACAACCATTAAAAAGGACATCATTCAGATATTTTAAGTATAGCCTAATTGTCCAAAACAGACCAAAAACTTTTTGTGGCCACTCTATTCTAAGGGGTAGTCCAATAGTTTCTTAAGCTGCTTAAAATATCTGAATCCCACTGAGATATCTGATTAAATTTGAAAAAACATTTGTATAAATACCACACCACTTCTAAATACCTCTTTTTATTTGCTTCTGAACACTATAAACCGGTTACAAAGTTTCCAGTGATGCTGACTGAATAATTAGAAAACAATATGTCTAAATTTGGAGGTTATGAGAAAAGCTGCTGAAGCTGTAAAAGATACTCACAATATTGCACAAGGTTCTTTGATGGGTTTGAGGAATCTGGCAGATACTCTCAACCGACTCTGAGGTACAGGCTTCATCTGCACACAGAACAGAAGAGAAAAATGCATCAGAAATGCTAAATATTCAAATCTGCAAGATATTAACTTCATTAAAGTTTTAAAATAGTTCACAAAACTAAATGTGATTACTTTATTGAAGATACTCTAAGTCTTGTTGTAAGCTTACCTATGTTACCTCTATGCAGACTTTCTTACGGCTGAATAATATGCACCTTTTGCATAAATTAAAGCAAAAACACAATTTTTACTAGTCTGCAAATTGACTAATCTGTCTGTCAGCTTTTGTTTTATTCATTTACATTTACTGAAGAAAACATAAAAACATGATGAAAACATGACCTCAATTATCTTCTCAAGACAAGTTTGAGAGCAGCACAATCAGAGTTAAATTAACCAGTGTAGTTAAGTGGGGGCCCTTGCTCAGTTCAACCCCAAAACAGGCAGACAATCGCTCTCATCTACAGTTTCAGAATCTCTGCGGCCCTGATGTATCCCCTGGTAACCCTGCAGGGTGCTTCTGTAAAAAGGAGAGGAACAGCTGGTCTTTGGGTCACTGCCAGGCCTCAGAGCAGTCTCTCTGAAGGGTCTTATTGGGACAATAAGTAGCTAGTTCGGACAAAGTGTGGCCCTAATTATCAATAAAATGGCCCGGTAATGCTTGCCTAATGATGATTAGGACATTGTATCACCAATTACTACGGCAACAGCCCTTTTGTTCAACACAAATGGAGTGCTTTGATAAAGTTGCTTTTATAAGTAGCTCTTGCTTTGTTCAAGAGTTCCATAAAATTTTAAGACTCTCGTAAAGTCCCTGCAATTGTTTTCATTTTCTCTTACTTTTCAATCTTCTGTGCTGAAGGACTGTATGAAATAACACTTTGTAGTCTCTGAAGGGGTTTGTTTTATGCATTGGGAGTGAGTCACTGACATGCATCCAAGGAGGTGGATAATCATTTAAAGGTTAATTATTCTTATGATAAATAAGCCAGCAACAAAGTGATTCTTTCCAGACAACGTAGAATGCTTATCTAAACAATGTGTCTCACTGCTTCAGTGTTTTTTTAACACTGAAGCAGGTGCAACATGCCACACTAATGATCCAGAATAGATGCATATGTGAATAGATACACATGTCAAAGTATGCTCCTAAATTCGTAGTTTGTTTGCCAATGTCTATATCCACTGGGGTCAACTGTCTGCCAACAGTGCATTAAACTTTCATTGTTATGATATCTGGTCCCCTGGGACATATATAGCACAATATATACAGTACCTGACTAAATTAGCAATCAACGTGGCAAAGTCAAATAGCTTGTTGACTGACTGCTACACTAATTGCTTACTTACTACTACTACTACTACTATTACTACTACTATTACTATTAATATGCCAACCAACATTTCAAATACAGGAGTTTGCATTAGCTACAGTATATACAATTTCAGTCAAGGTGAATACCTACATAAGGTTCACTTGTACAAACGAAATATGAATGGGTTTCTTACCAGTCCATTTGGTTGAAGTGTTCGTTTCTTCCTGGTTCCTATCTGTAAATAACTAGAAAGCATGCAGAAACATTAACACTAGCAGTCAAGACAAATATTACTGAATGTTCCTTATCTTAAAAACAGACTTATGCCTAAATGCTTTATTTTGTTTGTTGACATTTATAGACAAGTTGTGAATATGCATGGATTTCTCTACAAAACAAATGTATTTATTACTATTATTGTTGTTATTTTATTTAATTATTATTTTAATGGATGATGTGGTTCACTTAATGAAAGGAAAACAGCTAATAAGTATCCAGCATGCTGGCATACTCCTAAAACTGTTATAAAGCATCCCAGTATGCACCTCATGTAGTTTTGACAGAATTCCCAGTGTGCAGAGCTGTAATTTAGACAAAGTTTTCCCTAAAGAAGCTGTAATATCATTTTTTTAAATGCTAGCTATATCTATATATATATATATATATTATTGCAAGCCTCAACAAAGTGTTTAATCCAAACCTAGAAGTTTAACAAGGTTACTGAAACGCTTTCTAAAGTAATATTTGGTGCCTTAGACTTTGGTATCTTACTCTATTTTCTTGAACTTCTCTCGTCCAGCAGCCACATATTGTTCTCCGCTCCTCAGGTGCTCCAGTGAGTCTATTTTGTGTCCTGCTTTCGGCGTGTAGATGTTCCTCACTGCTCCAAACGGAGCTCGAACGCCGCCTGTCACCTCCCGCAACAACGTTTCGAAGGTGGACACCCGTTTCGCGTTAACCACCAAACGCCTGGGCTCGTAATACGGATCCCCATTACGATAAAAAAAAATATTTTTGACTTCAGGTTGAGACAGAAAGTTTGGCTTCTCCGCGTTCATGGCCGTAGAAGGTGAAAGTTACCAATGCAAAAAAGTTGTGGGGAGCGCAAAGAGATGGATAAAATTTCTCCGGTTATATCTCCATTGTAATGCTGTGTACATAATTCTCATGGTCGAACCAGCATAGATGCATATTTCCACTTGTTTTTTAAATAACAAACTTACATGGGTTTTGCAAAACAAAAAGCCAGCCAAAGAATGGAATTTGGACAAACAAATCTTTCTGGTTGCGCAAATGAAGTCAATGCTTATATAATTGGATATTACAAAGGATTTTAACTAAACAGATATAATTCTGAACAGCGATGTTGAAGCGCGCGTACAGGGGGCACCCGGGCTTCTAGCGCACTGAACTAAAAGTGCATTGAGCTCGCGACGGGTATCATGGGAACATTTGTGTTATTTTAGATGGTTTCTATAGTGATATTACAATCTGACTAAAGATGCTGATGCCATACTACACCAATTACAGGTACAGACCGTGTTTTTTGCCTATTAAATATGGATTTATGTACCCTCAATTAAAGATTTAAAACAACATACCCCCATTGTGAGGACACATAGTGTAAATCTGACCTTATACACATTACCAGGTTAAGGAGGCATACAGTGTAAAACTAGAGTCTCCATTCACTTTAATTGGACACCAAGGATTTCATGTGCAAGTACAACCCCTCTGTTGGTCTAACCTCAATACATCTCGGAACAAAAAACATGTTTGTTTGGTGTGTTGCATAACAACTGTAAGTTAAATGCCTCGACCATTTGCAAGATTAATGCCAAGGGAAAGCAAGTTGGAAATTTGGTTAATTAGAGAATCTGTATACACAGGCTTGGGAGCAGCTCCATTTTCCTATGACAAATAAGAAATTTGGTCTACACCATATACTCATACACTTTAATTTATATTACACTGTTATTTAAGACAATGGAGTCAATGTTTTGCTGGTTAGTGTGGCCTAGTAAACCTTTACTGTTTGATGACCATGACTACCATTTTGGGCCAAAAAGCAAAAAGTAGAATCATACAGTAGTAATCATACACATTATGGAACATGCCTTAATTTTGCAACAAAAACAGTCTCAGAACGCAGGTCCAGTCTGTTTTTCTTTTTTTTTCTTACTGTGTAAAAATTATACTTAAGTCAAAGTCTATAGGCAAAATATTTACTTTTCACAATTAAGAATAAAGAGTATAATTTTTTGTTGGAAAGCATGTGTGTTTGTCCATTCACAGCTTTGGTTTAAAAATGCATCAATCTAAATGAAGTACTGTAATTCACCCAAAATGTACAATTTCATCATTATTTACTTCCCTATGTAATAAAAGCAAATAGAGATAATGGCTGTCAAGCTATATTTTAGAGCACAATTTTTAGTAAATACTGCCATAAATATCTGGCTGTTGTTTAAACCAATCTTTATACTGTATGGCTTTAGAAAGCATATATGGAATGCATGTATGTAAATGACAAATGAGACAGGAGTGTGACAGGAAACAGGAAGTTGGAATTTGGGATTTTGGGAGGGAGCCCTCTCAGGATGGGAGGTGGCAATGTCTGACTCAGCAGCAGAAGGTTGTCCCAAGCCAGTGAAAAATATGTCCATAAGTGCATAAAGTGTCAAAATAGTGAAAAATTGTCCAGGAAATACAACAAAAATATATTTACAAATATATACAAAAATCCCTCCCGTTATTTACGATTGTCAGTTGTCTTCCTTTTGCAGTGAGTACATGGGTAAAAAGCGAGAAGAAACCAGATCAAAAGCATTATATTATACAGAGACTTTAAATTGTTTAGCGTACCACCGTTGTATTAAATAGTGTATTAAAATAACTCTAATTACCTAGTTTCTATACAGAAGTAGTTCTTTTGTACACTCTGGCTCACAGAGTGTTCTGGCTCACAAATCTTTGGGGGAAACATCAACACCAGCAGAGGTCTCCAGACGCACCAAGCTGGAACATTCCATACTGCTACTGTCTTATCTTGGGGATAAGTTAGAGGTGCTATTGTACATACAGTATTATACATGCACAGCCTTCATTATAAAGCTATTTTCATAGCTTTACTGACAGTTACAGATTATGATTAAGTACTTATTAACACATATACAACTTTTTTTACAAATTTGTTTTCATAATATCTTTTAAGTTAAAAACTGCGTTACTACCATTGACCACAAGATGGTGTAGTATGTCAAATAGAAAAAATGGATCAGCTCATCTGGGGTTACCCAAAACTGATACATTTACAAAACATATTTTTTTGTCATTTATAAGCAATTATTCTTCATAGATTATGATTGAACAATATTAACTCATTTTGTAATAAAGTTAAAGCAAAATACAGACAACCATATGAGGACAGATTCATGAATTATTAATTAATTTGATTAGTTACTAATTAATAACTTCAGAATAACTTTAGGACTTTTCCAGCAGAATATGTGTTAATAAGTAAATGTGTGTCTTTCAGCTGTTAATGATAACAAGAGAGAGAGATGTGTGTGTATATGGGGGTTGGGGGTGCTTTGCTCTTGTTTTTGTCCTTTGCAAATATGCTTTTAGATTCTGCCACTGCAGCATGACATGAAATTACGGGTAATTGCTGTTGTTTATTGGTTGTAGTAATGGCTGCGTTTACACCGTGTCCTTGTGTAGCCTAAAGTGCTTCATAATTGGAGCTCTTTGACAACACAAGCGCTGAGACAACACTATCTGAGCAGACAGTCAGCAGCATAGTAAATGTGATTTCACCAAGTATGATGTGTTTCTGGACCAACATCTATGTTAGTCTTGGTACTACCTTTCTAGCAACCAGAATGTTGGATTAGGTTTAGGGTCAATATTAGGATTAGTTTTAGGACTGGGTTAGAGGGTTGTTTGCCATCCTCAAGAATGTATAATTTTCCTCTGATTCTGAGGTAAGTTCAAGTTTGGGTTATGAGTAGGGTTTAAGTTGGGACTGTTTTGTTGACATGAGTGTTGTTCCAGGTCCAACAATAGATGTTTATCCAGGAACACATCTTGGCAAAATCAACTTGTGCCATCAGCACAGACACCACAAAAGTTTACAATCATGTTTAGCCTGCGAGTGAGCGATTTGATAACTATCTTATCATTGCTCAGTCTCTCCTACAGTGAATGTTCAATATATCCAGTGGTTTTGTAGTTAATTTATTTTGACAGAGTAATTAAGATAATTTAGGTTAACTATCTTTTCACAAGTTTGCACTGAAATCGGAAATGATGATAAATGTGTATTTGCCATGCCCGGGGACCGTTGTCCCAAACCCAGAGTACCCCATATCTTCGACTCTGATAGATACCAGGTGAGTGAGGTGATGGGGTGGTGGAGATGCTGCTAAATGGTCATGGAACAGAGGTGAGGGACGGCTATATATACACACCCCTGCATGATGATTGTTTGGATTACATGACCGTAATGCTCCCTCACTGTGCAATGACAAATTTTATCTCTTTCTAGCAAGCTATAATATAATTCAATTTACAGCAGGTGCCTGAGTTTGACCAGGGCATATGTTTAATTGTGTGATGGTTTCTTAAATTACAACACAAAGACATTGGTTTGTTAAAAGCCCCTCAAAAGCTAAAACGAAAATATAAGAATGAGCCATTGTTTTATAACCAGCCCCTCCCTTTTCAGCCAATATAACCTGTTTGAATTGTTTATGTGCTGCAGATGGCCACACTTGCTCCAATTTGTCCCATATATGTCAGCAGCGTCTGATAATCTTGGATCAATGACTGTAAGTTTGTTATTTTCATGTCTACATCGGCTCATTTATTTGCTTAATATGAAGCTTTGCCTGACAGACACCTCCGAAGCAATCAGATTTTCCCATCTGTGCTCAGGTGCGTGTCTGCTTCTGTCTCTGGCCAGCAACGATCAGCATGAGCCAAGAAAAGCTCCTAAGATTGAAACTGTTGCACATAATGAACAGGCAGGATTCAGGAACACACTAGTCATCTTAAAAAGGCAAAAACAATTATTTACCTATAAGGTCAAGGAGGCCTCTGGCTTTACTGTTTATTAAGTGGTAGAGTATTTGTTATGTAATAATCTGACCTTTCAGTATGATGGTTTATTGACTGCCAAAATGTCTCACAAAATATGCCATCTTAATTGTGTTTCTTAAAAGCATATACATTTATAGTTATGTGTATTTTGTGTATTGAAAAGCTTAAAAAAGCTCAGAATGATATTCCTTGTGTAAATCAATGAGTCTAAAACAATAATATGGTAAATTAGTAAATTGTTTATTAAACAAATTTATATTTATAAACTTAATATTAAATAAAACCTAATAAACCTAAAAATAAACTCAATAAACAATATTTTTTAAACTTTTATTTAATGTTTAATTAAGAAAAAGATGAAGCATAAAAATGTGCTACATCTTCATGATGTGGTTTAAATTTGTTATTTTATTATTTGTTTGTACATTGTTATACATGTTTTCTGTTTTAGAAAGACATTGCAATGTATTCATCAGAGGTTTCCTATTGACCAGTTCTAAGGAAAATATCAATACAGGGCAAGAGTTAGGCAATATCTATAATAAGAACTTTGGAATAAGTCCACTGAAAGTATTCATATATCATAGAATAATAAAAATCTCTTTAAAGTAGCAATACATAATGATTGTATGTAATGATTGTAATTATGATTATATATCATAATACGATTATGACAACCATTCCAAGAAAACTTTCTGATAATAGATTATTGAAATTAAGATGACCACACATATGAGATTTTTTGATATTTACATAAGAAATAGAACTTCGGACAGTTTATAGTAAGCCATGTAACTGATTATGATGAAAAGTAATTTGTTATAGTTTTTGTGACCTAACTGTATTGAAAGTCTAGATGTAGATGAATAATTATGTAACAAACAGTGTACATCTATGAGGCAAGACATTGTACCAGAATAAACAAGATTATAACATTAACATATAGCGCATATTAAAATGACAGATAAAGTGCTTATTCTGTTTTAACTGACAAATGGTGTGACTATTTGTATTTAATCAATTCAGCTTAATTAGCTTCATCAATAACTGGGATTATTGGAATAACTGGATAATTTTACATAATTGGTATGTAGCATGACACATATGATTTCAGAAAAAAGATCTTTTGGTTTAAAACAAACAGTGGCAGTAGAGCAGAAAATGGGCACCTCAAAAAGTTCTAAAGCTTTTCAAAATTTAGTTTTACATATAATTGTATGGTATACAGGTACAATACTGGATTATAACACTAGATTTAACTAAATTTACTGAGAGTGCAAGTTTGAAAAAAATATCCTAAATCTCCACATGCTTGTGAGTCTAAATACTTGGCATTTTCCGATATTTACAACTTAGTTTTGACAACCTAAAATCTGTTCCACACTTCCACAAATGTTACGGTCATTTGACTATGCTAATTTGCTTATAAAGAGAGCATTAGCTTCAAAGAAATATACAGAAACTTTTTTTAACATAAACACTTTTTATTGAAGTTGACGAATAGTTGACGAATTTCAGCAGGCACTCAAATGATTAAATTTAGAGACTCTGGTACAATGAAATTATTATTAAACTTTCATGAAAACAAATGTCAGGAATCTAGTGATACGGTTGTGGGTGACAACATTCAGTGTGACAGAAATTCCATAGAAGAGACTGTACCTTGTTCATTTGGAAGATTTATGCAAATACCTTACAAAAGTAATAATTGATTTAACCTTATCACAATCGTGGCAATATGTGCATATATGATAGATAAGCAAGCATTAACTTAAACAGATTTGTTGTGATTGGTCAAACATTGCTGTTTGATTGTAAGGTATTTGCACTGCACAGACACAAATAGGATAAATTCATTTTTGCAATAGCACTATTTACACATCTCTAAACCTTAAAGTATTTCTAAAGATTTACTTTGTACAATTTTTGAAACTTAAATCACATTTATCAATAAGGCTTAGTTGTACTCTGATCACAAAAAATTTATAGAGATATCTATAAAGAGATAAACAAGAGATAAACAATAAACGAACAGTCAGTGTGGACAACATTAGCCATTATAACAGTCATTGTATACTGAAAGTAAAATTGATACTGACAAATGTCAACCACGTTGTGATCAAGGTCACGACACACATCCGATTATGTGAGAAAGAAACAATTAGTAATATGGTTCTTTTGGTGCTGACACGCATCACCCTTGTGGGGCTGAGTTTGACCCTGTCATTCTCAGTCTCACAATAGAGGGGCCCCTCAAACCACCAACCAATGATGAAGCTGTAAAAAAAAGCAGAAATCAGTCGCTTACATTTACTTTCTGTGGTATAATTGTGCTGGTGTATATCGAACATGATAATATTTTTTACAGACTGCATGAATATATTACTGAAGGGTTATATAAGTTCTACCCTTGATAGATACTGGTCAGTCTAGAGCAATCCCATATCTGTGCTGACAATACACTGCCCTGAAAGTTAATTTATTTGTGACAATACTGTGGTAAAATGTCATGTTTAGCATAATTGAAAGTTCACCCATAAAATTTATGTAATCTGCCTAGTCTGACTGCGCACATAAAACAGCTGTCTGTTTTTTCCATCCATGATTAACCATCCAATAAAAATGTTCATAAAAAGAAAACATGATACAATAAAATATGGTATCATATTTTACTATGGTACAATTAAAATATGGTACAATAAAAATAAAAAGAATGTTTTCTTTCAACATTATGGAAACATTCAAGTACAAATAACATCATAAGGATATTTTTAGGAGTGTTTTCTCTGAACATGATGAGAACGTATAGCAAATATCAGTAATATTTAAACAATATTTTTTAATTGTGTTTTGTATAACATTTGTATAACATTTATATAACCTTTAAAGAATGGTGAAAGTGATGAGAATGTTTTCTGTTAGCTGGCCATTAGCAACAGCATCTTACCGTGAACTGCCGGACCTCTCCACGCTCCACCAAGTGATGTTCAGTCTCTGGGGTTATGGCATATGCCAGTTTCTATAAAGACAATGTATGGTTATAAATATACTACAATAGTAACTACTACTTTCTCTGGAAATAATTAAATGCACAGTCAGACAATTTAACAAGATTAATGTTGGCACATTCTAAAAACAAACAAATTATTCATATTCATTATTCTTTCATAGCTTCATCTTGTGATTAGTGTTTAGAATTGTTCCTGGGACAATGTAACAAATTAACAAGTATTAATCTGTTTAACCTTTTTAACCTGTATTTAACAATTTAACCATTCAGGAAAACTTACATCACAAAAGCTTCCAGGCAGGGAACAGAACTTGTAGATGGCATAGAGTGGCACCATGATCATTGACGATATGGACAAACACCAACCAACCATGTTCGCCCATGTAGGGAAATAATAGGAGCCATATTTTGGAGGGTTAAATGTTGCAAAACTGACAACAACCATGAACTGAAGAAAAAGAGAAACAAGCATCTTTAATTGACATCTAACAGAGTGTTAAAATATAAATAGCACAGAAATACCATTGTGTTGTTAATGAGAGGTGGTGTAACTGTAAATGTACCAAGAGGAAACATGGGCTAACAAACTTCCAGCACAGTCTCCAGTACAGTCCGGGTCTCTGTCCAATCATCTCCTGGATATCATCACTAAAGCGATCCACACCTAGAACACATATGATGGTAAACTTCATAATGGTTTAGCACAAATTTATTTAAATAATGTAAAAGTACCACCACACCGCATTGTATACCAACTTGTATACCAAAAAGGTGTTTGATCTCAAAGACTGGCATGCTTTCTCAACACAAAGATTACAAATTTCATGGTTTGTGAAGTTGTGTAATATCATATTCTTTTGCCCTATTTGCCCATAGATTTGTAGAGACGTATTTAACTGAAAATCATGTGAGATTAAGCCATGCTTGAGAGACAAAATATCACTTTAAATGGTAATTAGAGGCAAACTTCCACAGTCATTTGCTCTGTGTAGAGCAAATAACTGCCCTCTGAGTCTTCCTGCCTGCAGGGTTTCATCAAGAGTCGAAATATAAATGCAGTGTGATCGCTCCAGAGAGAGAGCAGTGCTGTGTCACAGGCTGAGAGCCAAAGGAGCAGGTGTTTGTCAGGTATTGGAGCTTCCAAAAAGCTACTGAAGCCTTAGGCTAGTCTGTCTTGTCCTGGCCCAGAGCCTGCAGTATGCGGCCTGGTAACCCTGGAGCCAGGGGTTTGAACCACACTCTTCCAGTGGTGAACCCTCAGTAAGCAGGTTGCTCTGACTGTACTGAGCTTATGGAGTTATTCTGAAGTTCAGGTCTTCAGCTGAACCATTAATCATTCATCACCTCTGGGTTGCCTGGAAAGGTTGTCACATTCCCGTTACCACTGGCTGGTTTGTAAAAGGCACAGAAAGGACGTTTAAAGGACAAAGTCAATGTGCAAAAAAAGTGACTTTAAGGGTTTTTGATGTTTTGCTGTAGAAATTATTTTGGGGTTTAATCTGTCTCATTCCCCTTATCACAGTTTATTACTTCACACAGTTAACCTAGCATCAACTATATGTTTTTGTATGTTAAAATACTATTTCCTATTCCAAAAGGAAAATATAAGTACATATTTCACATCCTGTGAATTTTGTAGGTTCTTGATTAACTTTAGTCGCAATTTCAGGATATCCAACAATCCACACAAATATGGATCCACAAGCTCAAGGATTCGACCACATATCAGAACTCTGGTGGTCTAATAAAACACAGTCGCCCATGAGCACAGCTGCCGGCATGCTGCCTGATAACCCATTACTGCCCTAATGTCACATCAGCTTCACTGAACAGGAATCGCCCTCACCATAGAACCAGGCAATGCCGATGGCCTCAATCAACACTCCAAAGAGAATCGACGTTCCTGCCGCAAAGTGGTCTAACAGTGTGAACACATAGATGCCACCCTGAAGGAAGAAGGAGGGATGAGACCATCAGACATAGGGAAAAATAAATCAAGATAAACAGATTTGATACATTAATATAATGTGTTCTCCCCAACCCAATCTCATTGCTGTTCATAACTATTTTACATTTGAGCAATTTAATGGCTAATTCTTATGAATTTGTATGATCTCATGCATGTTTTCGTATGATCTGCTTTTGCCCCAGTGGGGTTAGGAGTGGACTTTTCATGCATGTTTTTTTCCAAAATTTGTACCTTTTTGTACAAATCATATCATGCAAATTCATACAAAATCGCCAAACTTTTAAAATGTTTACGTTTTCCTGTGAGATCACGTTGGTTTTCCTATAATCGTACTTGAGTCTTGGAGATTATGTGATGTAAGATGCTGATAATTAGAGAAAAAGTTAATTAGGCAAGGTCTCACATACATTTGTGACACATATAAGTGAGATGAGGAACGTGGAGACTACGATGAAGAGGGTGAACAGCTCTCGATGTTTGTGTAGGATTTTAAATTCATCTATGAGTCCTGTGATCACAGATTCCATTCCTCCCATCTGAAATACACCATTTAACTTTGGTTACATCGCTGGGGTTTTAACATGCAGGAAGCCCTTATCACATTGAATATTATCTGTTTTAGACGTTGGTATCAAAAATCTAGAATATTGCATATTTTTCCTAAAATGTATGACAATCAAAATGTAAAGTGTTGGGGACCATGCAGAATAGGTAATTATATTAATCTAATGTACTGGCAAATGTTCTGTATTCTAATGTACTGGCAACTGTACTTTTAGATTTTTCTTATATAAGATAATTTTAAATGATACATTAGGTAGAAGAAAAAGCTTAGATTTTTAACTGTTTAGTTTCTAAGATTTAGAAAAGGTTGGTTGGACTCACAGCACTGTCGATTCCTAAAGTGAGTAACATTATAAAGAAGATAACAGCCCACACTGAGGAGCCTGGGAGTGTAGCAATGGCTTCTGGGTAAATAATAAACACCAGACCAGGACCTAGAGAGAAGAGAGCATAGATTTAACACTAGTATATGTTTGCTCTAACAACAAAGCATAACAAAATCAAATGAACTGGTGTTACTTTAGGTATTCTTCACTGTATATAGATTACCTAATTAAACTAAATTAAACAGTCTAAAATTTAAGGTGAAGTAAGCAATGCCACTAGTGTCATCAACTGGAATTACACAAACCCCTTACTGTTTTAAAGGAATAGTTTTTAAAGGAAATTATATATTATTAAAATATATATTATATATAAGGATATAGTTATATTAAACAATATTCTGGCTCTTCCTTGCTTTATAATAGCAGTGAACAAAGACTGAGATTTGAAGCCCCATCCATCCAACATAAAAGTAATCTATATGATTCCATAGGACGAATAAATGCCTGCTGAAGCTAAATGATACTTTTGTGAAACAAAACTGTTACTATTTTAAGCATATTTATTGAACAATACCTTGTGTTTAAAAGTAAAAAGCTGTATGAAAGACCACACCCAACATGGCAATCTCATTGGTTCTTGCATTTCTTCTGACTGTGTTTCATCATGACACATATGATGACCAATGAGATTAGAAAATATCAACCTCTGTATCTTAATATAGCGCTTTGATCTGTTTGTTTCCATTAATGTGTGATGAAACGTTCACTTAATAAGTTCAAAATATTAATTGTTGTCTTACAAATGTATCATTACACTTCAGAAGATATTTATTAACCAACTACAGTCATATGGATTATTTTCATGATCAATGCATTTTTTGTAGCTTTAAAATCTTCTGTCTCTGTTCAGTGCCATTATAAAGCTGAAAAGAGGCAAGATATTATTTAATATAACTCTGATTCTGTTTGGCTGAAAGTAAAGTCATACACATAGGATGCCTTAAGTCATTTACAAAATATTCCTTTAAACATTTCCAGAAAATTCCCTGTTACTGTCATTGGTTGACCAAATGTATAGTCCTGTTCTAAAATCTGTAGTTTTTATAAATTAATAAGGAAAATATGTAGAATACCATTTGTATTCAGTTCTTAATGCAGTTACAACATAATTTTTGGGGCAGTGAATAAAAACATCAATCCAATAGAAAAACAGCACAAATTTTGCAGACTCATCAACACTTCGATATCTTACAATTTAATTGACATTCTGAAACTCGCACATATTGATTTTTGCTCTCAAATTAAAGAGAAATAATTTACTTCAGACAGTTGTGTTAATGAAGATTGACAGCGCAATGAATATCTTCTTCAATCACAGGCTTTGAATGAAATCAGTCAAAAAATGTTGTGAAATATGCATTTAATGAAATATAAAACATGTATTTATTATAAAATCGAATAAAGTGTTTTATTTTATGACTTTTCTTTGTGAGATTAACCCATTTGATCAGAGCCAATCAGAAACACACACTTACCATCAGTGGCGACTTTATCCAGTGCAACGTTGTGTTTTTGTGACATATAACCCAAGAAGGAGAATATGACGAATCCAGAAAAGAAGCTAGTCAGAGAGTTGATGGAGCTGGTTATGATGGCATCCCTGTAAGAACGAGGACACATTTTAATAAATACACTCTAGTGGACTGCTTAATTCTGTTTAACCTACACCTGATATTGGATTGATGGAGCGATTTATGTCAAAATGCAAAAAGCCTTTGTGCAAAGCATCAAAGAAATGCTAATTCAGTAATACTAGCTATGGCCAAATGTGTGTTTATGTGCATTCCCCATGAATTCCGGTGTGTATGTTTGTGTTATCGCTCCGATGTGACCCAAGGTTTGGGTCTACTCACCTGTAACAGTTGTTGCTGAATTTGTTGTAGCTAGAGAAGGCGATTAGCACACCAAACCCCACACCCAGAGAAAAACAGATCTGCGTGGCTGCCTCAATCCAAACCTGCGACACAAACGGTCCCGGCCAGCCGCACAAAAGGGGCCGCACAACAGCTATCATTAGAGATAATTGCAGGAAACTCATTCAACAGAAAGATGAAAGACACTTGTGAATACAGGGTAATTTTGCAAATTGCTGCTGCACACATGTGTCTAATCTAATTCTGAAATTGCTGCTTTGAGGTTTTTTTGCCAAGTGGCCCTCCGTAAAAGAATCACAGATCCTAGAAAAACTTAAACTGAATAGTAACTTCACCTGGTGTTTATGGGTGATTCTTATGAGCTGTTTAAGAGATTGTGTATATATATATACACACAGGATCCTGCTCTGCTGCTGGTTGTCAAACAGCACAGTAACGTGAACAAAACCAGGTGTATAAAGCTTCCGTTCCGTTTCTATGGTCTGTCCTCAGATCCTCTTTTTATGGAATTATATTCTATGTGTGCATAACTGAGACATTTATGGTTTTCAGCAGATGTGTGCATGTGTTTATAGTTGTAAACACGTGCATGTGTGGGTGTGTTTAGAAAAGGAGAAGTTTTGGTCTAGTATTAATGTATATGTGTGTGTGAATATACTTAGCTATTCTTTGGGGACAAAACTATTTTCAGAAGTTAGCTAAATCTGACAATGTCTAATGCCTGGGACACCCTTAGAGATGCTTTATATTGTTAAATAAAATTATTTTCTTTTATGGGTCAGGATAGTGTTTGGGTTAAATAAGAGTAATTATAATTAGCATTATAATAAAAAATACATATCTATGGTATGTGGACACAAGCTTAACAGGTTTGTGCATGTGTGCGCGTACGTGCATGTGTGTGTACCTGAGCATCACACAAGCGGAGAAAGTCCACACTCAGATAAGCTTTAATGCCATCGATGGCTCCAGGCAGAGTGACACCACGGAGGAGCAGAACAGTTAGAACAACATAGGGCATAGTGGCTGTGATCCACACCACCTGCACACACACACATGCACACACACGCACACATGAACAAAACGCACACACGCAGACTGAAGCTGTGTATTCTAAACATAGATGTATGTTGTTATTATTATTAGATCTTGTTATACTTAGCAGAACAACGTTTTCTAATATTGGCTAATTTTTCTAGATTTAAAAATGCAAAACACAGTTGTATACAGTAACTGCAAACCAAGGCATTGTAGGTTGCCAAACCTGTTATTATGCAGTTAAATTGTTCTTAGTTGCTGTTAGCAGATTGATACATAGTTGCTAGTGAGTTTGAGTCTGTTGTAGCCATTTAAGAAAATGAATTTTTATTTGTATATTATTATGTTTAAATATGTATTAGTGTTTAGTTTGAGTTTAATCTGTTAATTAAGACAAAAAATTTTAAACGTCATAAATGGTGTGAAAGAATGAGACGGCAGTACGCCAGGAGAAATGGGTCAGACACAATTTTTGACCACTTCATATGTTTTGTTTAAAGAATCCCTTTTTAGTGGAATGAATTTCATTTTGTACAATTTTTTGTACAATTTTAATATATTGTCTGTTGGTTAATTATCAAAGAAATAAACAAGAAGAAGAAAGAAATGTTTCTGTGAAATAAAGGACGTGGTAAAAGGAAACCCACTTCCATGCTTCTGCGGCCTAAAGAAAAGGTCAAAACAGAGTGGTTGATATTCTGGTGGCGGCTCTGGCACAGGGCACATTTCAGAACATCATCAGACCTCAGCGTTTGTTGGCCTCAGACAAAATGTTCATTCTTCAGACTAAGAGACTTCCTTGTTAAATGCAAGCCTAAGGGATTTATTTACTTGTAAGTCCAATCATTTAGAAAACTAAAAGCACACCTCCCCTAGGCAAGCCTCGTGATTTGAGGTATTATTGATGTCTGTAGCACAAACCTTTCCTGATGTCTTGACTCCCTTCCACAAACTGAAGTAAAGGACCACGATGACCACAGCCAGACATGCGGTGAGTTGCCAGCGTGGCAGACCCAGGTCATCTATCCCAGTGCTGTCATGGAGATGAAGGACCCCTCGTCTAAGAGTAGAAATCACAGTCTGGGTGTGTGTTGATTTAACATCAAATAATATGGCTGTTCAACTCCGGTCTGGGAGGGTCATTTCCTGCAGAGTTTAGCTTCAACCCAAATCACCCTGTCGAAAAGACCAGCTTAGACCAGTATGAATTTTTATGTTGCTCTAAGCTGCTTTAGGCTGCTACTGGAATAATGATAGTACAGCTGGTGGACCAGCATATACATTGTTCACCAGCAACAAATGCTGGCCAACCAAAATGGTATTTCTGATTAAGCTGACTGGCTTATGGAAGTTTTCTAGCTAAAATAATAAAGAAGCCTGTTAAGGGCATCAGCATACCAGTATCTAATAATAATGACCAGCAATGTTGGTATTTTGACAGGGCAAATACATATGAACAAGCTAACCAAACTCTTCAGGATTATTTAAAATTACAGGCAGGTGTTTGATTAGGATTGGAGCTAAACTCAGGAAAGTGGCCCTCCAGGACCGGAATTAAATAAGATATTTACATAATAATAATAATAATATATATAATAAAATAATATATTTTAATTAAATACATTAAGAAAAAATATACATATAAAGAAAATAAAATGTATCTATTTGTAATTTATATTTCTTATGTCATGCATTATTTTTGCAATGTCTAACAACACATAGTTTATCTAAAAATCAACCATCCCTAATCGACAACAGTCTTGGAAGATGTGCATCTATCTGCTGAACGTACTCAAAGTACTCCAATGCGGGCGTGGCCTTGTGTGTGTCGTTGAGAAGGGTGTCGTTGAGGTCTGAGCAGTTGGGGCTGTTCCAGGTGTTGTTGCAGTTGGTCCAGGGCAGTTCACCAGAAAATGAGGAGAACAGGTAAAACAGAGCCCAGGCGATGATGACGTTGTAGTAGAATCCCACATACAGGGAGATCAGAATCACTGTAAAGCCCACACCTGAGGATATAAAAACAGAATAATAGAATTTACAATCTGATATTGAAGTTAATAAGATCCTTAAAGGGATAACTCATTTAATCTCCAATAACACATACATAATACTTATTACTTTGGTATCTCAGGTTTGGGCCCAAATGCCATTAAGACTCATGTTAAGTGTCACGTGTTATAGACAAATGTGACACATCAGTTTGAAATTGCGGAATGGGTAAAAACATTTGAGAGCTGCAGTGAAAAGGAATGTTTTAATAACTTACATTTTGTCTGTTTCTCACACAAATCTGAAATAAATCTGACAATTCTAAACAATAATCATTACAAGAGCCATTTAAAGACTACAAAATGTATCCTTCTGTGTCCCACAAACAAATGAACATGACAATGATTGTGTGAGAAACAATCACAATCACCAAACATAATCACAAAGTTAACAGAGATGCTTCCAGGAAATGTGCAGGAACTAAAACAAAAAAGATTTCTTTCTGCATATCAGCACTGTGTTCCAACAAACCCCGTGGATCTGAAAACGGAGTTCTCAAAGCAAACAGCAGGATTCTCCTATTATATATTAGAAACACATGTGTGATTCCTAGCCCCTCTCAGGGCATCGATCCTGAGGAAGCAAACATGTTGATCAGTGATAATTACAGTAATCTCTCCTTGAGTGCCAGGCTTACAGAGAGCCAAACTTGTGATTAAAATGTGCATCTTTTTCTCTCTTCCTCTGTGACGTGCTTGACAGCCTGTTTCAGACATGGAAAACAGGCATCTTTATCACGCAGGGGGAAGCAGATGATGACTTTGTCCATATAACAAACCTTAAGATTGTATTTAGGGTAAAGTGGGCATAATCTAAAGTGATTCAACAGAACTCGATTTAGAAATTCGATTTAGTCTAGAAATTTTTCTTTACAAAAATTTTAAAAAATGTGAACACTGACAAAATCAGGCAAATATCAATTGATTGTACAGAGGCACAATATACATCGAGGTAAGAAATGTCTTTGGGTTTAACCAAAAAGTGCCATGTGCTTCCAAGTATTTATCTGTGCTTATTAATACCCATAATACCCATAATATCGTAATACACATAATAACACCAAAAGAAATTGTATACAGAAATATAAACAATTAAAAAATAAATATAAACAATACACATACCATAAAAGACATCTAATTATAAATCAGTTTGCCAAGTAGAATGTTCATCATTTCTACAAACTTATCAGAATGTAGGGCTGAGGTTGGCTTAAACAACATTCTTATGTTGATTATAGAGATAGTCAATGGTTGAGGTTTTTGGTTAGGGTTTAGAATATGATTTTGTTTGACAAATCACCACACAAAGTAATCAATAGCAACAGCATATCAACATATTAGAAAATTCTTAACCAGTGTCCCACAGGAACATTGGAGAATTGACTAAGCTTGACATGTCCTTTATACCTTTAAAGTGACACAAAATTTTCTTGCCACTAGCAACTAAGCTCTGGCAGACAAATTTCATACTAAAAGCCAATTTTTGTGTCTTTTATTTGACTGCACAGGATTTCAGGTGGAGATAAACAATACCTGTCTATTGTCAGATGGAATGTTTGTTTGGTTGCACTTATTTAGGGGACAAAACACCTTCTGTCTTATATTTCATAAAGCCAAAAGTAATAAAAATCAAACAAATACTGTTGCTTTTTTTAACACTTACACAATGCAATACATATTGAATAACATTTCTTAGGTTAAAGTCTTTAATTACCTTTAAAGATAGGGCAGATCTTCCAGACTCCTGCTGCCCCTTCACGGTTATACTGGCCCAATGCTAATTCCATATAAAAAAGAGGCATTCCAGCAATCACCATGAAAAACAGGTATGGAACCAGAAAGGCACCTGATTGAAACAAAACCACAACAGAACCAATGTACACTAAAATCAAACTGCCAACATAACCAGGGGCGCCGCTCGCAATTTTTGGGCCCTATGACAAAATATGAGGTTGGGCCCCCCTAGTAGTGTTATTACTAATAAAGCAGATCTCTGGGGGCCCCTAAAGGGCGTGGGCCCTTAGAATTGTCCTAACTTTCCCCCCCTTAGCGGCGCCCCTTAACATAACTATACACCATTAGTTAACCTTTGGGTTACACGAATTCATTCTTTATTGCCATATTCCATGTTCATGTGGAAGTCTGGGTGTCTGGGAAGTCTGGGCATTTTATGTGACCAACAACGTTAAACAAACTTACAAGTTATGATCACAAATCGTATTCGTATTGTTTTTTCTTTTTATTCTTCGTAGTCACTATTTTCCTAGATTACAGCTGTATTCTCTCAACTAAGTTCAAAATGTATTCTTGTCTCTTGATTTCTCTCGCTCTCTCTTTCTCACAAACACACACACACACACACGTTTACTTATGTATCTAAATATGGACATTCCATAGACTTTTATTGTTTTTATACAGTTAGTTATAAACAATATAATCTAACCCTAACTCTGCTTTTTTTTTCAATAAAAAAAGGTATAATATTTTATAGTTGTTTTACAAATGAGAACGTCCTCAAAAAAGGTTTTGCTCAAATTTGTCTGACTTGAGTACAAATTTGTCCCCAGCATCGAGTATATTTAATAAACAACTTCCCTCTGCTGGCTGGTCCCCACAATGTAGGTGTGTGTGAATTTTACCATACACGTGAGGACATTTGGTCCCCGCAAAGGAACTAAAACAGGCACATATAACATAACCATATACTCAGTCTGCCAAATAGACTGTAAATGGCAGATTATTACAGAAAGAAATCAATATTCCTGTACAACTGTTTAATAAATTTCTTCTGTATAGAACATTGGTAACCATAAAAACAGCCACATCAAAGTTTCTAGTCCTATAATCACATTTTACAGAAACCACATTTGTTCTTGTATTGCAGACAGTAACTGATGATAAGATGTCTAGATTTAGCAGCTTAGATTTATCCAGAATCAACACATATTGTTTTTTACACTCTTTCTTACCTCCTCCATTTTTGTAACACAGATAGGGGAACCTCCAGACGTTGGCAAGATCCACAGCAAACCCAATCACAGACAGCAGGAAGTCAATCTTTTTTCCCCAGGTCTCCCTCTCCTCACCAGAGGGGTGAGTTTGACCTGTGGGGCTGATCAGGGTGGAGGTGGTGAACTGCATCCCATTCTGCTCCTTTACTAGGATCAGCTCCACCTCCTTGTGGGAGGTGGTGCTGGAGGATTTGACAGGGGCGATAACTGAGGACATGTGTGTGGCTGATAGTCTGCCCCTTAGCATGGGTCACTGGGCAAGGCTGCAAGAACGTGGAGGATGGAGAGAGGACCTCCAGATGCAGATACAGAAGCCCCTCTGACAGGAGGATGGGATGAGAGAGGAGTGATGGATAGAGAGGAGATGGGGATGAAAAAAGAGATGAAGGGAGGAGAAATTTCGCTATGTTAATAACAGATCAACCAAAACTGAGACCAATATGGAACAGACACTATAAATCAAGCTCAACCGATATACTAGACAGTACTAGACACAGGGTTTTTGACCAGGGCTCTGCAGGCGGTCCACAGACACAAATATGGAATATTAGTGTAAAATATGAAAATGTGATTTTTAAATGTGATATATTACTAGTCTAATGGTTAATGGAATATCATAGTTGTTAAATTTATTAATTTTATTAGAAAAGAAGAAAATCTAGCTTTTTAATTTTGGGGTTCCCTAGACTGGTAAATGTGGCAAACCTTTGTACTAGATCAAAGTGACAAATAAAAATGTATTCAACTTTTTCCTTTGTACACAAATATATTTGTCATACTATAAAACATACTATAAAATACTATAGAAGATACTATAAAATAGTCAATAAATTGTCACACATGATTCAAAACTTGTCATGCCAAAATCCTGACAAGTTTTTTCAAAACGTGAACCACACTGTAAAAAAATTGTCAGGTAATCTAAAATGTGCTAAATGTGAAAACAAAGTTTCCTTCAAGTAAAAAATATTAGTTTTCCATGTTATGAGAAAATGAATCTGACTACATTAGGTTACATTTACAAATGCATTTTTTAAGGATCAAACCAGGTAAAAGTAACTCTTGGTTACAACAGCAGATTTTAATGTTTTATAGTGTTGTTTATTTAATAAATTATTCTTTAATCTGGTTTAAACAATTAGCATGTCAAGAATAACCACAATATTATGGGCATTATTCTGAGCACATTGAAATTGAAAACATTGAAATTAAAAAAGAAAAACAAAAAAGAAAAACTACTAATAAAAAATAAATAAAATGTCTCCTGATAAGTTCTGAAAACCAAGAAATGCTAACAAAACAGATTTTGCACAGTAGATAAAGCTTTTTATACCAATAGCAGTTCACAAACCACAACATCAAAGTCAGGAAAAGCACCTGTTGAGCTTTTATAACTTCAAATACTAGCCAAATACAGGCATGCAGTAACAAAACAGAAAAGTAAAAGTCCTACCTTCAGTAAGGTTTTAAACACTTCTCAAAAACCAAAATCCTCTCACTACTCCATGCATTGATGATCCTCGTCAATTTGTAAGATACATTTGGCCATTTCTTTTAATGTAATACAAAATCCTTGACTTTAAATAAAAGAATGTAAATAAGCGAAGGACAACTATGAAAGTGGACGGTCTTTCTCCCACAAAGGGCAGAAGCAGACACAGTTCCACTGACCACAAGGGGGTCTGGAGATGTCTGTGTGATTGCCAGAAATATGAAAGGCAAGTACCTTTTTGTATCTCCTCCCACCTCCCTGTCTCTCTCACCTCCTCATTTGCCTCCGTCTTCCTTCATTTATCTTTCTCTTTGACACAATCAGATTTTTGAACTTCTGACATTCTGTAGTAGTGTATAGATGACCAATGTCTAGAGCACACACTGACATAACATTGCATCATAAAAGGGAAAATGATAAATAAATAAATGGTTGATACATGCTGTATCAATTTTATTTTATTTGCATAACTCATTAATACTTTGTAAATTCTCTGTTCTTTTTTTATATTGCTGGATTGTGAGGTTTGGTAATTCAGAACATTAATCCTGGCCTGAGGCTGGAAATTAATCATCTGAAGCCCACATCTGTTAAACTGAGACAAGCATTTGGCTGAAGCACAGCATATACCAGATCAAACAGAGGGTTATCATCTTACCCTTTTCACAGATATAACTAATTCACCACTCGTTATGGTTCCTATTTCACAGGCATGTCTAAATAAAAGGTAAGTCAAGATAAGAGGTGCTTATGATGATAAGAACACAAGCCTCACACAGTGTGAGAAGTTTACTGCATTATATAATTATACAATATATAACTCTTGGTCAGTGCAAATCACATGCTGACTTGTCCTTTATCCTCGTCAAAGAAAACAATTTGGAGTTTTGTTAACTTAATTCAGATGCCAAACATGCCCTTTGAACAAATATTATTATTGCTAGGGGCCATCAGGGCTAATGCAATAATCAACACCTATCGGATGTTCATTTTCAGAACACGGCATCTGCTAACACAATAAAACAAATTGAAAGTTCTGATGTTAATATATAAAGTGCTTTGCTGGTGAGATTTAATGTCAAACTGATCCCTATTCTGCTCATTAATGTGGAGATTCCACAGAAATAGTCATTTCTGACTATTTTTGCAGGACTCAATAATTTTAAACAATCCTCCATAGAGCTCTTTTCTGGTGCACACCTGGATGCCTCCAATTAATAGAGCATTTCATCCATAATTAGCTGCAAATCTCAGATGAGACAACTATGAACACATAACCGCAGGGCTAAATACTGTTTATTCAATCACTGTATTCTTTGGCTATTTATTTGACGCACTTTCGCATGTATAAAAAAATGCAGTGTTAGAAAACATGGTGAGGTGTATAATAATCTTATTTAATTTTTTTGTTTTGGAGTAAGCAGCTCCACAAATGATAATTCAGGTCATTTTTCATTAAAACTTTCAAACGATTATGCCTGTTGAAAGCAAAAACAGACAGAACACACTTTAAAGATATAAATATTATAACACAAATTTGCTTGGACAGGCCGACTTCCAAGAGTGCTGATATTTAGTGTAACAGCACTGAAATTTTATACCTATATGCACATAAAAAGCAAAAAAGTATGTCAGATTCACAGCAGGTGCATAAACACACAAATTTGTTTTATTCCTTGTTCTTTTGTTAATGAATTTGGACTATTCTAAATGAGGGAGTCTGTAGTTAGTTATTTGCATATAACATGCCCAAACATATATACATACCATATACTTCATTATTCAGCAAGTTACCACATTTTACTTCAATATCGTGTGGTCCAATTGTTACAAAAATATAATGTAATCATTATACATTTAAAATGCATGACTGCTACCCATCACCATTATGTTATGATTTGACCCAAACCCTGCTCTGATAAAATGCATTTGTCATACAAGCACAGCTGGCATAATCATCACTCATGCTGTAGATAACACTATAACCTATAGAGGGAGACAGAGTTGAAAACAATCAGAACCAAAAAATGTAGTCAAGTGTCCCTTTTTATTAAAGAGTCAGAATGACAAGTAATTTCATTCCAGTCAAAACATACAGGCTCAGGTATCTTGTAAAAATGACTCTTGATTCATTAAAAAATAAAACCCAGGGTAAAATAGAAAACAAATCTCAAACATCTACATTAGCTAAATGGGTAACAAAAGAGCCATCAGAAAGACAACTTTGAAGTTCAGTCTTTCTTCTTTAGCTCAGTGTAAAACACCATCACTGGCAGAGAAAATTAAAATGATTTTACACTTCAGGAACCCTTTAAATACTGGGGTCTGCTCAGGGTTCCAATTATTTCATATTCTGGGCATGCTGAAGCTCAGCAAATGATAAAGTTATGCATGTCACATTTTACCTTCACTTTATTTTGAAACAAGGGGTTGTGACATTTAGTCCTAATACTCAATAAGCACCTGTTCACTAAAAGAACTGACTAGAAATATCAAAGCAACATATCAACAAATAAACTGATTGCCATCAGGAGAACTTTGTTCTTCAGAAAAGCCTCCGTAGCACTGAATATATGCAGTGTACAGTGAGCATTTAGTGCATACTAGCTTATTGTCAAAAACTATAGGCCTGAGCAAACCCACAATCCTTTTCAGCTTCTCTGCCCAATCCAGTAAAACCATCTCTGTGGTCTGCATGTGTATCTATGCAAAGCCAAAAGAAGGGCAAGACAAACCACCAGTGTGACATTCTAACTAATCACTTGTACATGCAAACCAGCATACTGTATCACTTTATTCAGAGAACAAAAAAAATCTAAAGTGCCAGCACAAGTAAATATACATCAAATTGAGATAATAGGGAGAAAAACCATACAAATTCAATGAAAACAATGTGGCAAGTTGGCGACTTGAGCCATCATCTGTACAGAAACTGTATGTCAGGTTCAAGCTCTCTTCTCAAACAACTTCCTGTTTGAGCTGCGTGCTCAAAGTCTGTCATTTAAATAGTGGTGCAGATAGTCAAGTATGTTGTTACTTCAGTTTTATACGATTTTTCAATTTGACTATTGATGGTAACGGATTGTCAATACATTCTCTTTCCCTCATAAAAATGACATTGAAATTAAACATTTATTAACTCACAATCATTCTATAACTAAAGGGGAAATCTTTAAACAGCAATAATTATAAAGGAAAAATACAAAAAGGAGTTGATGATACTAACAGTAACACTTCAGATCATAGAGCTTTCATGGCAGTGGAAAGAAATTCCTTCATGTATATCAAAATTCACAAAATGTCCTGCATTTGGAATATTCATAACACATTTCAGAAATATATATATATTAAATATATATACATATTTTGTAGTCAAAGATGGTGACATCTGTAAAATATTGCTTTACCAAAACGAGTGAATTTTAGTTTGGAAACTGAACAGTGAAATTTAATAACCCATTTAAGTACCTGATTGATGATTTAATAACTTTTTTTAACAGAAAAGTATAGTTTGTATCAACATTCTCAGTTGGTAAGTGCAGATCTAGGATCAAGCTATTCACATTCCTATAACAAGAATCTTACAGATTCAGGCTGACCCCAGATCAGTACTTTTACTCAAACTTTTTACTTTTTTTGCCCATATGTGGACCCTGGGCATTGAAGGATGTCCTCCCTGATGCCAGAGAATGGAATGAGAGATGTTGAAAAAATAATAATCTACAACGTACTAATCAATAAATCAACCTTAAATCAAATCAAAAACATCTTCATATTATCTAATTACAATAAAAAACTAATTTTATTAAACCAATGTGTACGAATGTGAATTAACAGTTTTTTCTTTTACCAAAAAAAGTTTCAATATTTGTGGTAAATTTAAGAAAATAACAGCATTAAAAAAAAAATTGCTTCACCTCAAAAAATTTACATGTTCAAACAAAAAACATGATCAAATGGCTAAAATATCTATTGCCCTGCAATAGACTGGCCATCTATTTAGGGTGTACCCCGCCTATGGCCCAAGATGCTGGGATAGGCTCAAGCCCCCTGTGATTCTTAAGGGGACAAGCAGGTTTAGAGAATGGATTAAAAAACACGCTGATTCATAGACTGAGTTACCAGTCATTCAGCTTTTAGTGCACGCAAAAACCAAACTAATTTTATTTTAAGTTAATTTAATACAAAACAACATCCCTTAAGCTAAAAATAAAAGAATTTAGTTGGACTTTCATTGCTCATATAAAATGAGCTCAAAACACCTTGCATAATAAATAATGCAGGGAGGAAAAGAGATTAAAAAATTACTTTTAAACTGAGATGCTAAGTAGTTTAAGCACACTGAATTTAAATGTTAAAATTTCAAAGCCAGATTATTGTACTACCTTGGCCATTGTGGGTGTAAAATAGAAAAAATACAGGAAAATGTTATCAGAAAAGGTAAACATTCTATTGTTTAGCAAACCCTACATTTTTAAGTGAAAAACATTGATTGACATTGATTCCTAATTCTTAAAAATAATAAGACCACAGTCGTTATGCATTTGGTCCAGGTAAAACGATTTTAGCAACTTTAGCAGTTCATCTAAGTATCAAAAGTAAATAATTATTAAACGAAAAAGGTAAACTGAACATGTAACAATGAAATGAATTGGTTGTGGTACGTCAGAAATACGAGAACATATTGACTAAACAACTCAACGAATGAACAGCTGCAAACTACCAGCAAAATATTCATCATTACCATAAATTAAAAAAAAAACATTAGCCAATTTTCCACACCCCTGAGCTAAGTGACAAAATATTACAGATTAAGGAGATATTCTGAAAATTGAACTGGCTTATTTTGATTCAGACCAGCACTTAACTGGACCGGTTTGCACCTCAAATCTGATACTCTTAAACATCTGCATAGAGATAAGCAGAGTCAGATATTTGTCACTGGTGCTCAATGGTCATTTAGTAAAATATTGAGTAATACTGTTGTCTAGCATCACGTTCATGCAAATACTTAATTTTTTATAAAGGCATCTACAGTCATGAACCATGGAAAAAAATGGGCAGTGATGGAGAGAGAGAGGGAGAGTGAGAGAGAGAGAGAGAGAGAGAGAGAGAGAGAGAGGGAGAGAGGGAGGAAGAGAGTGAGAGAGAGAGACAAAGGGCACAAGCAAACGGAACAAAATGCTTGAGTTTCTTAATAACTGGAACATTTTGTTTGCTTGCATAATTTCGACCCCCTATTTTAAAAACATGCAGTCAGTATCACTCGATGTATCACAGAATAAGAAACGAAATAAGTGTTTGGCCTTCAAGTATTTAGGAAAAGATCCCTTCACTTCCCTCTTAAAAATAAACTTTGATGACAAAGCTGATACGCTGAGAAGACAAAACCAGCAAGTGTGTGTACAACAAAAATGTCACAGAAGTAAACTTTGCAATAACGAGACTGCCTGACTGAATCTCTTCTTCTTTTTCTCTGGAGACCGACTGAAGTTTGAAAAAGGGGCTCATTTGAGTTTCTTCTGAGAAACGCAGTGGTCGTTCGGGGTAAAATCTGCACAGAATCCGTTGGCCGTGGGGCTGGAGGCTCGGGAAGAGAAACTGCCCTCGAATCCTGTGTTGTCCAAGTACAGGTAATCCTCAGCAAAGTCTGGATGCTGCTCTGCAAAGTCCCTAAAGCTCTCTGCCACAAGGTGGCGTAAGAAGAACAGTAATAGTCAGCACAAGAAGGACTTTTGCTATGACTTCACAATATGAAGCCACCTCACACACCTCACCTCAACCAATGCTGATTAACGAGTTACTGCTATTTCTTAATAAACATCTAATGAAAATTACACCAAAACAGACTATAAGAAGCAAATTTAAAGGTGCTGAAAGCTTTTATTGAAAAGTCTATCGGACTGACCACCAAAAACACTTGATGACAATCAGCAATAAGAAGGTGTGTCTACTAATGATGGTGTGAGCAGAGAGTGCTGGAGAGAACTCTCTGAGGTTGCTATATTTCTTCTCTATAGGTGAGTAACATTGGTTTTGGTGTTTCACAGAACTAAGATATTCTGTCTTTTGCTTGAATATGCTAGTGTCATCTTTACTTGTTGATATTGATTTCAAAAATCAACAGTTAGCAGAAATTGCTTATAGCACCTTTAATACAGTAAAGAAGAATCTTTATTCCTACCAAAGGTAAGTTTGCCAGAGTCCTCTTCATCAATGGCTCTAAACAACCGGCTGACTTTAAGTTCTCCCACCCCCAGAGCTGTCCTCAAAATACACATCAGCTCATTTTCCTTGATCGCCCCATCCTCTTCTGCCTCAAACATCTGAAAGCAACAAATATTCAACAAAAAAACCTCAGACCAGTAACACTAAAGAATCGCCCAATCACCTCCAAACAGCAAATGCTGTTGTCATCCATGTACAGTTCCCATTCCAACTCTAACCAATCAGACTACATAATACCATCTAAAATTTCACCACAACCATCATCTATCTTTACTTTTTTGTAACATTCAAACTTAAAAATATAAATGCAAATTTTTGCTGCTGTCACATACCTTGAAGGCCAACTTAATGGTTTCCAAGGTTTTTGCTGGTCTACACACCACAGAGAAGGCAATCACGAATTCTCGGATGTCCATTGTGCCATCTCCATTCTGCTCAGGAGAGTTAGAAAACACTCACGTTTTTTTATAAAACAAATCATAAAAATAACAGACATTTAAACACAGTTAAAAAACAGTAATCAACATCATGTTTTAAAAAGTTAACATCAAATCCTGTGGAAGATCTCCTGAACTCTTGATCAAATTCAGCATAACTGAGCACTGGATGCATTTACGTATTAAACCCCAAATACATGTGTGAGAACAAAATTTACCTCATCAAAGAGAGCAAACATGTCTTGGAGCACATCTGACATGGGTAGATCCAGGAACTGGGCAAAGTCATCCAGAACTAACCTTTCTCTCTGGAGCTTACAAGCTTTGTTTCCATATTCCTGCAGAAGCTTTTCTGAGTTCTTACATTTGAATCTGAAATATTTATATTCACACAAATGCAAGGTCAAATAACTTATTACAATCTTTCTGTATCATTCAATGACTAATAGTTCACCTAAATCAAAATTTAAATACACAATGTTCCAGAACTGATCATCACCGTGTCTACACTAATACCTGACATGAAATACATTATGTCCTGTTATGAAAACACATGCAAACTTAAGGGTGATGCATGTCTTGTTTTGATGTTTAAAGAATTTGCTCCTGTCCCTGCTATAAAGACAATAAGTAAGCCATTCTCTTAAAAGTGTAATTACCAGCAAAACTGGTTTACCAATGACATTAATTTAGGGTAGGACTACCTGTTCTTTTCAACCAATGACAGATGGGCATAGGGCTACAAAAAACCTGTTTGAAAACTGTAATTTTGCAGTTTAATTGTTGGCCGCGCAAATAATAACACTGCAGCTAACTATAAATTACAGATATGGGTTTTATAAGCTGTGTCAGAGACTGCTGAGTAAGCTATAAGGAAAGCACCTAACTTAAAGGCCTCAGAACATCTTGGCAGTCTTAGCCCATCCTTCCTGATAATGACTGCTGTTTGTGTGTTGTAATGGGACTCACCCTAGTCTCCGCACCAGTTTGGCAAACTCCAGCAAACACGTGACCACAGGCAACCTGATCTGGCCCTTAGCCATGGCTAACTGACAGTCTTCAAATGAGTAGTCTGTCACAGGGACCTGCAGGGCCCTTCACACAGAAACACATCAACATTACACACGTCTCTCATCTCATTCACTTCTACACAAAGTTCTGGTTTGACACTGTATAACAGCAGATTCAAGCATATAGTAAAGAAAACATTAACAATAAAAAACAACAAAATAAATACAAAACACATACACACAAATAACGCAACTTTTATTTTGGCAGCATAACATTTCCTGAAATGCAAGAAAACTTTTACTGGTAAACTATGTTCAAAAGGCTTGCAGCTTATCAAACTATCACTGTTTTTGGTTATACACTTGAAACATGTTGGATGTAAAAACTTAAATACAACATTGGTCAAGTTTCAGAACTTACTTTGCCATTATGCGGCGCACATTGTGAGCGAAAAGGGCTGGATTCTTCTTCTCCTCCTCTGAGGGTGTGTAGATGGGCAGATACTGGGAGAAATAGACAAAACCAGTCACAGCTTCTCTTTACACTTTCCTAACCTCAATGGGTCGCCCGCCAGAGCCTTCATAAACTATGTCTGTATGAATCGAGGTCAAGCCAGACTTACAGATGCAACCCAGACAACCTGAAGTACTTCTTTAATACCTCACTGTCTCTACAAGCATTACTTTCATACAATGTAGGCCGATCTGAGATCCCTGAGAGCAAGCAGGTAAATGAGGTTTAGCCTGCCATTTGTTTTACTCCACGTGCCACAAGTCCAATGATGACAGCGGCAGGATTTATACACGGCACATTATCCCTCTTTACCCATCGTAATTAAACTCTGTTAATAGCTTTTTAATGAAAAGAATGAGTCTGGAGAATTTGCAGGACTCTGCTAGTATGCTAGTATGAGAAAGCCTAAGCCATCTGCTGCATGAATATTCTGCACACTGCGGTCAAAACTCAAATGCGAGTTAATTTCTTTATGTGCATTAAAGATAAAGAATTTTCAAAAAAAGGTTGGCTCTCTAGGTCTGTGGGGCTCTCAAACAGACAACAACCGAGACTGTTAGAGCACAAACAAAAAACTGGCAAGAGAGAGAGACTTACCTCAATCTCAAACTCATTGTGAAGTTGGCACAGAGTCAACCACAAGATCTTCAATCTGCAAGAAAACAATTTACACTCTTCAATTGTAACATTCTTTTCTACTCTGCCCAGAATAAAACAGTAATTGAGAATCTCTCATGAATATTGCATGCAGGCATTTACAACAAGCTGACACAATGTTTTCCAATCGTTAAATTCAATTAGGAAGGGAAACAAGCCAGCAAATGCAAGAAGTCGTTTGCTTGGAGATCTTGTGGAGTTTTTAGTCACTCTTTAGAAGTAAAACACCTCTTTTCTAACAGTGCAAAAGATATTAATAAGGTTGAAAACACAAGCTTTTCTTATTGCGTGTGCTTGTTTAAAAGGTGATACTCACGCCCCGGGGCCCTGCCATGTCCAGGTGATAGTGTCCTGTTAAAAGTATATACAAATTTAACCCATGAAGACTTTAATTCAAACAAAGTTCAGCAGTATAATGTGTCAAGTACGTGTCATGCAAATCTTAACCGAATCTTAATCTAAAACCCAGCAATAAATGAACAGGTTTGCTTTAAAGGAACAGATCACCCAAAAATGGAAATTACAGAGCATTAACATTCTATCATTTCCATCCAATGAAAAAAATCCCCTTTTTTTGTATTACTAAAGAAAAGATCAAGATAAGGGTGAGAAATTGGCTAAATGTTTTATAATTTTTGTAAAATTTTTATAAAGGTACACAAATGCCTCACCAGTTGGTTGGGGTAACGGATTACTACAGGTTGTACAGGTACTGCTGGAATGAACGCACCTGCATCACAAAATACGAGTCATTAAAGCCATAAACAGTAAAGATCTCTTTTCAACAACACATCAGTTATATAATGCTGTACTGCACGTTTATGCTCTCAAGCCACAGGTTACTTTTACTGTAATTTTACAGTTTACAGTTGGTACAGAACAGTAAAGCTATTTTACACGTTCGGTTTACAGATGCTCTCATTTAAAGTGATTTACAAAGCATCTCACAGCTGTCCTAAAAAACTACTATTCTGCAACTATGAACTCATTAAGTGAATTTGTGGAAGTCTGGATATTATTATACTTGAACACATTTCATATTACACATGAAAAATCCAAAGAAAAGAAACAAAATCAATGACAGTTGGCATTTAAGATGACATGAATGATTTTTTGATGACATGAGTGAAACTTGTTTATGATCCAACATTGGATGGAGTATATTGATAAAATATACTCTAGCTTTACTCAAAGGGATTCCTTACCAACTAGCTGATTAAAATTTGTAGCTTTGTACATTAGGCAGTAAGTACATAAAGACACACAAACCTGGTTTAAATGTGATCAGACAGGATCTATTGGTGCATGTGCCCTCTGGGAATATCATTATCTAGAAAGCAGAGAATTACCAGGCTAATGAGTTTCCAATCTGTTCACAGTGGCTAATTATTTCCATATCTAATTCACCACATCATAGTGTAACATCTTTAAATTATGCTCTATTAAGGGGCCCTGACACGATACCACAGTAAAGAGAAAAGAAGTCCACAGGAGGAACTAATGTGAAAGAAATGAGAACGCACTCTTTACTTATTAAAAACTCCTTGTACAGTTTCAAAAATGCTGACTCTAAACTATGGAAAATATATTGCGTATGGTGTGACTGTACCTGAGGCCATTCTCCACCTGAATGTGCCCTTCTTTTGATCTCCTCCACAGTCTTCCTTCTGGAGTCCTGGTCTGAGCGGGACACAAATACCGGCCGGATGTATTTGATCAGAGCTGGAGAATATAAAGATAGAGAAGGTCACACAATGTTGTAAAACATCATCTGGTCTATTGTGTTGGTGTGGTTTAGGTTGGTTGGTGTGTTCAATGACACATTAAGGACAGTGTAAAACCAAAAGCTATTACAGAAAACAAATTCAAGCTTATTTGTGTCTATTTTGAAAAGGGGTGAGAAATAATTTGTATTACAACGGTTCTTAACTTTGATGACTTTAACATAAGATTAAAAACTACAGGAAAAAATTCGACTCTTTTGATTTGTGTCCAAAGACTAACTATAACTGCAATGAAAAAATTATATTAAATAAATAAATTTTCTTTCTCGTAATCTTCTGAAAACACCTGAAACTTACAACCAGGAACCAGTGACATCACAGGCCCAGGGGCAGGATAATGCAGACAGCAAGTACAGTTTTCAGGGCAACAATCCCAAAGGTTGTGAGCAAACAAGATCATTCCCATAATAACAAAAAATGTCCACACAGGAACTAGTGTGGCTACTGCTATCAGTAGAAATACAGTCTGGGGATCCAAGAAAGTTTCACAAATCTCAGAGCACCAGCACCATTTCAGAGGAACATGAGAATGTTTGTTTCATTATTTTTTGGTCAGTTTGAGACATCACAATGTCAAGCTAATGATGATTCCTTTTTCACTTCCCCACATTCTCTGCTAAACCTTGTTAGACTGCTAGTTTGTGCACCCTTCAGTTCTGCCTGTCCTTCACACATGCCATACTCAACATCCAATCAGTCTGCAGAGCTGTAGGGAAGGAGAGCATGTGCTGCAGGCTGAGATGAACTCACAATCCCTGGGGTACAATTCATCATCACACCCTTTATAGCTCTAGAGGTGTATGGAGGAAGGGCTGATGATTTAGATGAAGGTTGGTGCCTGAGGTGGTATAGATCACTGCCAAGCAAGAGAGATGTGATGGATGCTAGTCCTCCACTACCCAGGCACTAAACTGCAGTGTGCAGCTCAGCATCACCGTGGTTGATTTTAAGGAACAGTGCATTCAAAAAAACAAATCTGCACCAAACAAAACGGTTTTGTTCTTAATTTACATTTGTAAATACATACTGTAGCCACATCAATAATGTTCTGCTAATAGTAAATGGTCACAGCAGAAAGATACGATACTGTATGATACTGTAGTATACCAAATTATACATACTGACAGATGCACAAACTTGCCTAAAAACATGAAGCTGTGAAAGACTAAACTAATCACCTACTTTCTCCAAGTTATTACATTTCTGGACTGCATATAGATGTTATTTGTAAACGCTTGGGTTTGACATTCCATTGATGTACATGTTGTAATCATATATTTGTTTTGTAACACTTTAAAATGTTCTTGTAGTAAATATAAACCGTGTTAACACTGCTTTTTTTAAAATGGCGTGTACTTGTGCTTTGTATGCTGTTCGGCCAATTACCATACACTTACAGGAGAACTTCCTCCAATACTTCTAGAAACTACACAAAACCTACGGTTTGAAAGCCACTATAGACTCAAGAGTGGAAGAAGAACAACACTATTGTATGCAATAATGGATACTAACAAATCA
Organism: Botia almorhae; assembly: GCA_036877575.1. Lineage (NCBI taxonomy): Eukaryota > Metazoa > Chordata > Actinopteri > Cypriniformes > Botiidae > Botia > Botia almorhae. The sequence continues at coordinate 67,455 of JAZGTJ010000935.1, forward strand.
TGACATTATATTCATTTTTGGATGAACTTATTGCCTTCTTTGGACAAGCACGACCAAAATTAGCACATACATTTTCACAAATTTTATGAATTGCCTTCCTACAAAACTGATATTCTGTCTTGCTGTAACCATAGTGCTGTTAACCTGCATGACTAGCTAGATTAGACTATAAAGCACATTGCTTTTGAGACAGAATGTGGTCAACATTGTAGCATATTCTTATCAAAAACTGCTCACTTACATGGCCTGTCTGACCAAAATGTGACGTGGCCAACAACATTTTGTTTTGTATGTAAATTAATTAATTTTGATAAACCTAAAATAGTACTAGCTTAGTTTTAGATAAGTTGTAGCTTATCCAAAAAATAGTGTAGCAGCCACCCTCAAAAAAGAAAAGCTGTGACAATTGCATTCCAGAACTGAATTCACACACATTCATATAGTAACTGAATGTGTTTGTGAATGCCACACGTTTGGCATAGTGGGTGTAACTCTCGTTACATATACAGGCACACACACACATACACACATACATACAATACCTCAGTACAAAATAGCGGCTGTGATTCTCAAATTGTCTGTGTACATGGCCACAATGTTATTTCTCAGCAGACTGATAACAATCTGTGATTGTTGCATCTGGTCTAGTGACCAGCCAATCAAACTGGAGCTCTTGCCATTTTTTTGTGCAACATGCATCAGATGGTCAGTGTGTCAAGAATATGGAGGTTAAGAATAGCATATGCTCAGCACCTTCTTATATAACTCATACAGCTGCAACATACTTCAGAATAACCAGTTCAAGTTCTAGCTCTTCAAGTTCTATGCTCTCAGCCAGGTAAGCACTAGAATTGTTTTCCTAAACGTCTCCTTTAGAGAACTCTGCTGTGAGTAAGTACATTTGCAAGCATTTGTGGCATAATGGGATGCTTTTTAGAAAAGAAAGACACCGTTGCAGCAGTGATTTTGCAGCTTGAACTGGTGCATCCGAGATGCAATCCATCAGTGACGGCTCAATTCTTTCTCTATTTGTCCCTATTTGTCCTCAGCACTGGCCCCTAATACTGCTGACTAACTACTGATTTACAAGTCGAGGACACTTTATGGTCTTTATATAACAACATTTTTCAAAATGGTAGCATTTTTATGCGGAGGGAACAGGCAAACATGTCAATACACCAAACAGCAGTGCATTTCATAGCTAAATCTGAAAGCAAACTGTTATTGACATATTTTGTGCTTGTATTTAAATTTTCTGAACAAAAATTGTCACAGCAACAAATAATAAAACCAGAGGGTTTCAAGCCAAGGTAATAATATAGTGATGATAACTGGCTAAAAAAGGGAACAAATGAATTGATGGTTGGATGGATAACATTAACAACATGTCAAAATAATAAAGGAAAACTTACTTCCCCAGACAGGGATGTCTTTGCTTTCAGCTTTCATCACTATGGTTGCCATCGTCATGGTGACTGGAATGGCGTCGAAATATGAGGAGTGTGGGGCGAGGGTGAGAATGGAAGCTTCTGCAGGCAGAGCCTGTCTGCCTTTAATGTTAATCCAGTGAAATCCACCTGCGAACCACATTACCCGCATGATGGTCCTCAACACCAGGTCCACTACCCTAGAGAGGAAGGTAGGGTTAAAAATCAGCTGATGTTCTTTTGTCATTTGTAGACTAAAGGTTTTGAATCTGGGTCTGATAAATCGTAAGGTCTGATCTGTTTGTTTAGCTGATATGAGTTTAGCTGAGCACCAAGTCTATTCTAAAATAATGCATTGGACCCAGTTTAGACCAGTGATTGGCACTATTCACTTGTGTTTGGATCATACAAGATCGATGATAATACTAGATGTACATGTGTTTCATGCCTATGTTATTCCAGTGTGTTTTAAATGGATACAAGAACGAGAACAGTTTCTTGGACATCTGAATCTAAAGAAATTCAATTTTTTTAAAAATTTAGTCAAGTACTTTGTGTTAGGCCAAGTGTCAGATTGAAACTGACAACTGTTTCATTAATTAGAGGTCATGTGAGGTTAACTATTGGTTATTAACATCATTGGACTTAATTTGCATCTTCATAGAGTGTTTAATTAGAGGCTGGCTATATGTTCCCAAAGGGGATCTTAAAAAAGCCATTGAAGCCATTGGAAAGATGACAGCATGTGTTTATTATGAGTGTGTGTCGTTAGGACTGTGTCATCAGATCAATGTGACTGATCTTTCTAGTGCAAATCATATCCCTGTTACTGCATAATACAATCAATAACAGTCAGCTAAATCATCATTTTCCTCTATGAACAAAATCCTAGTTGCTAGTAGGGGTGTAACAATACATCGATATAGATCGATGTATCAATCAAATGTATAACAATACGATGCATCAATGCCACATATAAAATATCTATACATACTTTTATTTTAAAACTTTCTACATCTTAACGTAACGTGATGTCCACTACGCATTTTCGCCAAAGCATGCATTTTCATTTCCTCACTATACTGTCTGCAAAGCGGTAGCAGCAGTGAAACAACAGACACAGATTTTGTGTCTGCTGTTGGATGCAAATCGTGGGTATGGAAATATTTTGTATTTGGGAAAACAGATGGGCAGACAAAGAAAACCCATGTAATTTATAAACGTTGCCTGTGCCAGGTAAAAAGAAAACATGGAATGGAAGAAAGCACCTTGGCTGACGAAATACAGTCACTGACACTTCAAATCATGTGCCCATTATTTATTATTTTATTTAAAAAACAAACTAAAGTATATTTTTTGTTGTAAATGTCCCAATTGGGATACTGGATGTGCATTTTTTTAAAGAGTTTAATTAAACATTCATGTTATGTATTTTTGTTGCATTTGTGAGTTTTGCAAGAATAAAAATGTACCTGACTGTGTAAACTAGGCACATAATATCTAAATATTGAAAAATCGATCAATATACCCCCAAATCAATCAAATAGTGACCGTATTGCTGAATTTTTTTAAGGTTGTGGCAAATATCGTATCGCTGGATGAGAGAATCTATAATCATATCGTATCGTGAGGAGATTTACACCCCTGGTTAGCAGTGCAAAAGGTTGTGGGTTTGAATCCTAGGGAGCACATGTACTAATAAAATGTGTGTAAATGTGGGCCGCAACACATGGGAGAATATGGGCTACACCCTGAGATTGTAAAACCTTGCAAAGGTGGTAGGTGTCGTCCAGCCAACAGCTCTGCAAATGTCTGCCAGAGGGGTGCCATGCGCCAACGCCCAGGAGTAGGCAACACTCCTAGTCGAGTGAGGCTTCGCGTTGTGGGGGCACAACACGCCTTGGGAGTGGTACACCAAGCAATGGCAGCCACTATCCAGTGGGCCAACCTCTGCTGGAGACAGCCTTTCCCTTCTGCTGAGCTCTGAGCAGGCAAAGAGCTGATCAGAGCTTTTGAAGCTCTTCTGAACCTTGGGCACGTAGCCAGGCCTGGGTCTCAAGAAAACGTGAGAGTAGGCAGGTTCGAACTCTAGGCATGAATAGCTGACTGACAATACCTTAAAGGATTGTATGTATTTTTACTGTATGATAACACTGTGATTGTCCCACAGATACAAAACCTCCTATACAGTTGTTCTGTGTGGTTTCTTTGGGATTCCATTTGTTTAGCTCTTCTCGTGAGGTTTCAGTATGATCAAAGGGTTTCCCTTGCTATGGGATCCCATTTGGTTACTTCTTCTCGTGGAGTTTCAGTGATATCACAGGAACCCCCTGCTGTGCTCCTATCAGGAAATCTCTGTGGGATTTCCTAAATGTTTAAGTTAGCACATTTGTTATCAGGTATAAAGTTCTGTCACACAGACAGAACTTTGGGTTAAGATCTAAAAGACGACTATGCTACACGACTTCCATCAATAAACTCTTTTCCCCTGAACTTTGGTCAAGCTTACTTATTTTATGTATTAGAGAAATCTGATACATTGGCGAG